>CATNWA010017927.1:0-125486 GCA_951230385.1 Staurois parvus | reverse complement strand
AAATTTTCAACAGCAGAAATATATATTATTTTTTTTTAAATATATGCAAAAAAATTGGGGATATTTTTTAAAATATATTTCAGATATATTTTCTTTCCTCCTTGTGGGTTGAGCCCGGGGAAAGAGTGTGATATACAGATTCAATGTGAAAAAGTTATAAAATTAATGGTTGAATGGGGGGTATCCGGGGCGAATGTGATAGGATGTGTCTATGGATATCAAGAAACGACTATTGAATGATTTTCTTGCAGGCGGATCTAGATTGTTGTGGATTGTCATTTTTCAGCCAGTAGGTGGCGCTGTCCTGTTTCATGTGTTTCTAGGCTCTCCCTGACCACTGAGCATGTAGAGAGGTTGTAACAATCCCCCATGATGTATCTCTGCCTGTCAACGAGTCCCATGAAGGGAGAGAACTGTCCCTACATTATCAGATGTCCTTTCGTCTCCTCACAACGACCCCGCCGCCATCCCTGTACTGTGTCCGCGTCCTGACCATTTTCCCGACTTTTTCCGCAGTCTTTCATTCCCGATATTTCCGCAATTTTTGGTCATCTCCTGTACGTGTCCCGCAGTCTTGGTCAACTCCTTACCGTGTCTGCATCTCTGACCACTCCGTTAACTATGTCCGCTCCTGGGCATCTCCCGTACTGGTCCCGCTCCCGGTCATCTCCCTTTCTATGTTGCGTCTCTGGTCATTCCTGTTTCTATGTCTGCAGTCTCTGGCATTCCTTTTCTCGGTATCTGTACTATTTTCCCCAGTCTTGGTCATCTCCTTACTATGTCCGCATTTTTGGTCATCTCCTTACTGTTGCATCTCTGGGCATCTCCTTTTGGGCATCTGTACTATGTCCGAAATTCTCTGGTCATCTCCTGACTGTGCCGCGTCTTGGTCATTCCTGTACTGTGTCCGCAGTCTCTGGTATCTCCCGAAATGTGTCCGCAGTCTTGGTCATCTCCGTTTTGGTCATCTCCCGTACTGTGTCTGCATTTGGTCATCTCCCGACGGGGTTCCCAGTCTCCCCTAATCCGTACTGTGTCCCAGTCTCCGGGCACTCCCGTTCGTGTCCGCAGTCCGGTCATCTCCTTACTGTGTCTGAGTCTCGGTCATCTCCTGTACTATGTCCGCAGTCTCCCCATTCCTGTACTGTGTCCCCAGTTCCGGGCATCCCGTAAAGGTCCCAGCCCCGATCATCTCCTTTTCTGTGTCTGCAGTCTCCCGGGGCATCCCTGTACCGTGTCCCGCTCTGGTCATCCCTTACCGTTCCGCAGCTCTGGTCATCCCGTACCGTGTCCCCAGCTCGGTCATCCCTTACTGGGTCCGCAGTCTCTGGTCATCTCCTGTACCGTTGTCCGCAGTCTCGGTCATCTCCTGTACTGGTCCCCCTCTCTGGTCATCCCTGTACTGTGTCCCCCAGTCTCTGGTCTCCCCCTGTACTATTCCGCAGTCTCTGGTCGAAGCCCCTGTACTACTATGTCCGCAGTCCTCTGTTCATCTCCTGTACTAATTCAGCAGTCTCCTGAGTCAATCTCCCTGTACTGTGTCCGCATTCCACCTGGTCATCCCCAGTACTTCTGCAGTTCTCCCGTCATTCGCGTGAACACTGTCTGACTGCATCTCTGGTCATCTGTTACTCATGTCCACAGATCCTCCGTCATCTTCCTGTAATAGTGTCACCCAGTCCTCTGGTCATCTCCCTGTCATCGGTGTCCCGCAGACCTCTAGGTCAATCATCCCCTATACTGGTCCTGCAGTCTCGGGTCATGCTCCGTGTACCATTCCGGCCTATGCTGCAGGTCGTCTCCTGTACCCGCGTCCGCAGTCTCTGGTAATCTCCTGTTACCCGTGTCTGCAGTCTCTGTACATCTCCTGTACTATGTCTGCAGTCTCTGGTCATCTCCTGTACTGTCTGCAGTCTCTGGTCATCTCCTGTACTGTCCGCAGTCTCTGGTCATCTCCTGTACAATGTCCGGTCATTCTCTGGTCATCTCCTGTACTATGTCCCGCAGTCCTTGATCATCTCCTGTACTGTGTCCGCAGTCTCTGATCATCTCCTGTACCGTGTCCATATCAGTCTCTGACCATGCTCCTGTACTAATGTCCCCGCAGTCTCTTTCTGACCAGCTTCTTGTACTACAGTCCGCAGTCTCTAGAACCATCTCCTTACTGTGTTCCCGCAGTCTCTGGACCTTCTCCCTGTACTGTGTCTGCTGCAGTCTCTCTGGTCATCTCCTGTATCAAGATCTGCAGTCTTTGACCGTCTCCTGTACCATATCTGCAGTCTCTGACCATCTCCTGTATGCATGTCTGCAGTCTCTGAACCGTCGCCTGTAGTATGGTCTGCAATAGGGGCCCAGAAGCTCGAGGTTCTCCCCACAAGTCTGAAGACGTCAACAATCCTCCCCAATCCCAGGAATCCTCTGCTTCTCGTTCGATGATTCTCGCCCCGTGGCACTTATGTCATCATTATAATGGTCTGAGGAGACCGTGATATCAGAACTCATTAAAAAAATGAATTCCCTGTGGAGCTGCGAACAGTCACCAATCGGCCTTCAGAACAATCGGTCTACAGAGACGGCCAAACATCTACTTCCCATCCGGATCGGATACCCACCTATCCTCTGGGACAATGGTCTCAGAGAGAATGATCCCCCATCACCTTCCAGCTGGGACAATGGTCTCCTTGAGAGGATCCCCCATCACCTGCCCATCTGGGACAATGGTCTCATAGAGGGTCCGCCCCATCACCTTCCATCTGGGACAATGGTCTCCTTGAGGACCCCCATCACCTTCCATCTGGGGACAATGGTCTCCTTGAGGATCCCCCATCAACCTTCCATCTGGACAATGGTCTCCGTTGAGGATCCCCCAATCACCTTCCATCTGGGGGACAATGGTCTCCATAGAGGTCCCCCCATCACCTTCCATCTGGGACAATGGGCATCCTTGAGGTCCCCATCAACCTTCCATCTGGACAATGGTCTCGCTTGAGGATCCCCCATCACCTTCCATCTGGGACAATGGTCTCCATAGAGGATCCCCCATCACCTTCCATCTGGGACAATGGTCTCATAGAGGATCCCCCATCACCTGGCATCTGGGACAATGGTCTCATAGAGGGTCCCCCATCACCTTCCGTCTGGGACAATGGTCTCATAGAGGATCCCCCATCACCCTTCTGTCGTCTCCTGGGATCCCCCCATTCACCTTCCGTCTGGGACAATGGTCTCCTTGAGGATCCCCCATCACCTTCCCTTCTGGGACAATGGTCTCCTTGAGGATCCCCCATCACACCTTCCCGTCTGGGACAATGGTCTCCTTGAGGATCCCCCATCACCATTCCGTCTGGGACAATGGTCTCCTTGAGGATCCCCCCCATCACCTTCCATCTGGGACAATGGTCTCATTGAGGATCCCCCATCACCTTCTGTTCTGGGACAATGGTCTCCTTCTTGGGAGGATCCCCCATCACCTGCCACTGTCTGGGACAATGGTCTCCTTGAGATCCCCCCCCACCCTTTCCATCTGGGACACAATGGTCTCCTTGAGGATCCCCCCAACATGCACCACTTCCATCTGGGACAATGTCTCCTTGAGGATCCCCCATCCACCTTCCCGTCTGGGACAATGGTCTCCATGAGGATCCCCCATCACCTCCATCTGGGACAATGGTCTCAAATAGAGGATCCCCCATCACCTTCCTGTCTGGGACAATGGTCTCATAGAGGATCCCCCATCACCTTCCTCTGGGACAATGGTCTCATTGAGGATCCCCCATCACCACCTTCCGTCTGGCGACAATGTCCTTGAGGATCCCCCATCACCTTCCGTCTGGGTACAATGGTCTCCTTGAGGATCCCCCATCACCTTCCATCTGGGACAATGGTCTCCATAGAGGATCCCCCCATCACCTTCCATCTGGGACAATGGTCTCATAGAGGATCCCCCATCACCTTCCATCTGGGACAATGGTCTCCTTGAGGAATCCTACCATCCCCTTTCCTTCTGGGACAATGGGTCCATTAGAGGATCCCCCATCAACCTTCCATCTGGGACAATGGTCTCCTTGAGGATCCCTCCCGCCATCACCTTCCGGGGACAATGGTCCCATAAGGATCCCCCATCACCTTCCATCTGGGACAATGGTCTCATAGAGGATCCCCCATCACCTTCCGATGAACTGGGACAATGGTCCCTCATAGAGGATCCCCCCATCACCTTCCATCTGGGACAATGGTCTCCTTGAGGATCCCCCATCACCTTCCAGCCATCTGGACAATGGTACTCATAGAGGATCCCCCATCACCTCCATCTGGGACAAATGGTCTCATAGAGGATTCCCCAACACCTTCCATCTGGGACAATGGTCTCATAGAGGATCACCTTCCGTCTGGGACAATGGTCTCCTTGAGGATCCCCCATCACTTCCATTCTGGGACAATGGGTCCGCTTGAGGATCCCCCATCACCTTCCATCTGGGACATGGGTCTCATAGAGGATTCCCCAACACTTCCATCTGGGACAATGGTCGTCTAATAGGGATTCCCCAACCTTCCATTCTCTGGGACAAGTGGTCTCCCCCCATCACACCTTCCGTCTGGGACCATGGTCTCCTTGAGGTTCCCCCATCACCTTCCGTCTGGTGACAATGGTCTCCTTGAGGATCCCCCATCACCTTCCATCTGGGACAATGGTCTCATAGAGATCTCCCATCACCTTCTGTCTGGGACAATGGTCTCCTTGAGGATCCCCCATCACACTTCCATCTGGGACAATGGTCTCCTTGAGGATCCCCCATCACCTTCCGTCTGGGACAATGGTCTCATAGAGGATCCCCCATCACCTTCCGTCTGGACAATGGTCTCATAGAGGATCTCCATCACCTTCTGTCTGGGACAATGGTCTCCTTGAGGATCCCCCATCACCTTCCATCACCTCTGGGACAATGGTCTCCTTGAGGATCCCCCATCACCTTCCATCTGGGACAATGGTCACCCTTGAGGATCCCCCATCACCTTCCGTCTGGGACAATGGTCTCCTTGAGGATCCCCCATCACTTCCGTCTGGGACAATGGTCTCATAGAGGGGTTGACACTCCCCAGCAGAGGGTCCAAGCCTTCCACAACTCAAAATAAACACACAAGAATTTATAGACTTGGTGAGGGAAAATCCGAGGAGCTGACGGAACACGAAATAAAGAAAATTCAAGGAAGAGTTTTCATGTTGCAAGTTTCAGGTTCTCAGCCATAAAAAAATCGTCTGGTTACAAATTAACAAAAAACGATCCAATTAAACCAACAGGAACCTGCAGTATATATGGCAATACATGTCCAAGCTGGCCAAGTGTGTCAAAGTGATCCCTCTCCGGCCAACTGTGTCAAAGTGATCCTTCTCTGGCCAACTGTGTCAAAGTGATCCCTCTCTGGCCAACTGTGTCAAAGTGATCCCTCTCCGGCCAACTGTCTCAAATTGATCCTTCTCCAGCCAACTGTGTCAAAGTGATCACTCTCCGGCCAACTGTCAAAGTGATCCCTCTCCGGCCAGCTGTGTCAAAGTGATCCCTCTCCGTCCAACTGCGTCAAAGTGATCCTTCTCTTGCCAACTGCGTCAAAGTGATCCCTCTTGCTTGCCAACTGCTTCAAATTGATCCTTCTCCAGCCAACTGTGTCAAAAGTGATCCCTCTCTGGGCAACTGTGTCAAAGTGATCCCCCCCTGGCCAACTGTGTCAAAGTGATCCTTCTCTGGCCAACTGTGTCAAAGTGATCCCTCTCTAGCCAACTATGCCCAAGTGATCCCTCTCTGGCCAACTGTGTCAAAGTGATCCCTCTCTTGGCCAACTGTATCTCAAAGTGATCCCTCTCTGGCCAACTGTGTCAAAGTGATCCCTCTCTGGCCAACTGTGTCAAAGTGATCCCTCTCTGGCCAACTGTGTCAAAGTGATCCTTCTCCAGCCAACTGTGTCAAAGTGATCCCTTCTCTGGCCAACTGCTTCAAAGTGATCCCTCTCTGGCTAACTGTGTCAAAGTGATCCCTCTCAATGTATAGTATACCTCTCAATGTATATATATTATATATATATTATTTTATTTTTTTTTACTAACTGGCTATTTTTACTCTTAATCATTATTATTTATTATATATATTGTTTTAGTTTTTTTTTTTAACTAGCAATAAAAATATACAAAAAAAAATGATATGTATATAATAACTAAGAATAAAAATAGCCAATAAAATAAAATCTATATATTAAATATAGAAGAAGCTCTGGCCCCGCCCTGAGCGTATCTCCGGCCAGCCGTCTCCGTACCCGCGGTGGCCCCCCGTCCACTCCGTGTCACGCTCCCCGTCTATTGTTGGCCTTGGCCGGTCTATATATAGAATGTTTATTTCCCGTCAGCTGGAGGTGACATAGATGAGAAGATTCATACAGGCGATTCCGCACGTCGCGGGTCTATCAGGCAGAAACATCTTTCCTTCAAAACATTTCCTGACGAAGTGAAATCCGTCAGTAAACGGCTGGTATTATCCACCAGTTAGCAGGTTTTTTCACAGTGCCTCTGGCTTGGTACCGCAGCTACCGCCCCATTCTGTCCCATGCAGCCTCTTATGAAGCTCGCCTGCTTTTGTAGATCATTGTAATTCATTTAATATTGATCTTTTTACCGTTCTGTTCTTTGGTGATGTTTTATCTCCCTTTGTAGGAGGTTCCTGTGGATGTGCGCACGCTCCAGATGTGGCTACATGTGTCAGTCTTCCATGTGGTGACTATGGGGCCCATGTGCCCCTGCATGGGGCCAGGAGTGTGTTTAGGGTCTGTGCTGCCCCAGGCGACCCAAACAAATCCAACGCTCAGATATTCTGTTCTCATTCCCATAGTTCTCGCCCTTTGTCAGCTGTCATGTGATCATTTCTCGGCTCCTCTGTCATCCATAAGGTCCTTTTCCCCCAGACGTTTTTATTTTTCATCTGTCCGTTTATGGATGAAAAACAGACCCCCATGTATTTCTATGGACTAGTGGATGTAAAGCCGTTAATGTCCGCATCTGTTAACATCCGTTTTTTTTTGAACGGAAGAAAACCCTATTTTTTTTTTTAAAAACGTAATGGACAAAAAATGAATGTAAAGGATGAAAAATGGGTGTAAACGGATGTAAATGGAGAAAAACGGCCAAAACCGGATGTAAATGGACAAAAATTGGATGTAAATGGATGAAAAACAGATGTAAACAGACTAAAAATGGATGTAAACAGACAAAAAGAGATGTAAGTGGATGAAATATGGATGTAAATGGACAAAAACGGATGAAAAACTACGTAAAACGGATGTAAATGGATGTAAACGGACAAAAAATGGATCTAAACTGACTAAAATCACATGTAAATGGATGAAAAACTGATGTAAATGGACAAAATCAGATGGAAATGGACTAAAAATGGATCTCCATTTTTCGTCCATTGAATTAGAGCGGAGACTGCGAGCCAGGCCTCCTCCCCCGACATCAGTGCCTGACCTGACAAATGTGCTTCTGGAAGAATGGTCCAACCTTCCCATAGACACCCTCCTAAACCTTGTGGACGGCCTTCCCAAGAGTTGAAGCTGTTATAGCCGGAAATAGAACCCTACGGACTAAGACTGGGGGGCCAAGCATGTAATGCGTGCAAAGGGCGGAGCCAACTCAATATTGAACCTTATGGACTAAGACTGGGGGGCCATTAAAGGTCATATGTGTGGGAAAAGGGCGGGGCCAACTCAACCCTCAAATTAAAGGTGAACCCCTTACAGACTACGGGCTAAGATGGGCTCATGGGGGCCCATTAACGGTATATGCATGGAAAGGGCGGGGCCAACTCAATATTGAACCCTTCGGGCTAAGACTGGGGGGCCATTAATGGTCATGTGCCTGGAAAGGGCGGGCCAATGCAATATTGAACCCTATGGGCTAAGACTGGGGGGCCATTAAAGGTCATGTGCGGGGGAAACGGCGGGGCCAACTCAATATTGAACCCTACGGGCTAAGACTGGGGGGCCATTAAAGGTCATGTGCGGGGAAAAGGGCGGGGCCAACTCAATGTTGAACCCTACGGGCTAAGACTGGGGGGCCATTAACGGTTATGTGCGTGGAAAGGGCGGGGCCAACTCAATATTGAACCCTACGGGCTAAGACTGGGGGGCCATTAACGGTCATGTGCGTGGAAAGGGCGGGGCCAATCAATATTGAACCCTACGGTTAAAGGTTATGTGTGTGGGAAGGCAGGAGACCAATACTTGGGGCCAGGGGTCTCCAAACTAGGGCCCTCCAGGTGTTGAGGAACCGCAAATCCCATGAGGCCTTGCAAGACTATGACAGCCACAGGCAAGACTCCATGAGGCCAAGGCATGATGGGACTTGTAGTACATCAACAGCTGGAGGGCCAACCCAATATTGAACCTTAAGACTGGGAGGCCATTAAAGGTCATGTGTGTGGAAAGGCCGGCGGTGTATCTGCTAAAAAAAAAATGCAAAATCCTCTCCCGAAAAATGCGACACTTCCAGTTGGGCCGGCTGGATTCTTCTCAGGCATGGGGGGTGCCATGGTCGGCTCAGGTCAGATTTGACATTGGAGCTTGTTGCTGCTTCTCCCATAGGAGACGGGTGGACGGAGCGGGGTGACGTCGTCGGGGCCGAGGGGTTCCTGGAATGTGCACATGTGACCTTTATTGTCATTTTTAGCAGAAAACTTGATTCCCATCGATGGCTCGCCTGGGACGTGTCGGAGCGAAGGAGGCGTAGGCAGGAAGAGGCTCTCGGGGGGGGGGGGGGGTTCTCATACATTGTAGCAGAGCAGGGTAACTATGTAAGGTCCGTCCCCGCTCCCCCCCCCCCACAAGGGTAGGAAGGGGCCCCTACACCTGTTTAATGTCCATCTCACAGGAGATCCCTTCTAGAGTTTCCTGAACACTCTGAATTCACAGAATACATCCCCAGTGTGGCCCCTTCTTAACCCTTCCCTTCCCCCGATAGGCCCTGATTAACCCCCTTCCTCCCCGCCTCCTCCTGCGATTTTCCTCCATGTTTTCTTGAAATTTTGATTTCTAGAACTAGCGATATTTATCGCGGCTCTACAGGCTCAATGCATGGAGGTAAAAGACCCCCTCTGTGTGCGGTGCCCCCCCAATCCTTACCTGAGACCCCCCCCCAATCCTCACCTGATTCCCCCAATCCTCACCTGATTCCCCCCAATCCTCACCTGATTCCCCCAATCCTCACCTGATTCCCCCCAATCCTCACCTGATTCCTCCCAATCCTTACCTGAGACCCCCCCAATCCTCACCTGATTCCCCCCAATCCTCACCTGATTCCCCCCCAATCCTCACCTGATTCCCCCCAATCCTCACCTGATTCCCCCCAATCCTCACCTGATTCCCCCCAATCCTCACCTGATTCCCCCCAATCCTCACCTGATTCCCCCCCAAATCCTTACCTGAGACCCCCCCAATCCTCACCTGATTCCCCCCAATCCTCACCTGATTCCCCCCCAATCCTCACCTGATTCCCCCCAATCCTCACCTGATTCCCCCCAATCCTCACCTGATTCCCCCCAATCCCCACCTGAGACCCCCCCAATCCTCACCTGATTCCCCCCAATCCTCACCTGATTCCCCCCAATCCTTACATGAGGCCCCCCCAATCCTTACCTGAGACCCCCTCAATTCTCACCTGATTCCCCCCAATCCTCACCTGATTCCCCCAATCCTCACCTCATCCCCCCCAATCCTCACCTCATCCCCCCCAATCCTCACCTGATTCCCCCAATCCTTACCTGAGACCCCCAATCCTCACCTGATTCCCCCCAATCCTCACCTGATTCCCCCCAATCCCCCACCTGAACCCCCCCAATCCTCACCTGATTCCCCCCAATCCTCACCTGATTCCCCCCAATCCTTACATGAGGCCCCCCCAATCCTTACCTGAGACCCCCTCAATTCTCACCTGATTCCCCCCAATCCTCACCTGATTCCCCCCAATCCTCACCTCATCCCCCCCAATCCTCACCTCATCCCCCCCAATCCTCACCTGATTCCCCCCAATCCTTACCTGAATCCCCCTAGTCCTTACCTGATTTCCCCCCAATCCTTACATGAGACCCCCCCAATCCTTACATGAGACCCCCCCCCCCAATCCTTACCTGATTTCCCCCAATCCTTACATGAGGCACCCCCAATCCTCACCTGATTCCCTTCAATCCTTACCTGATTCCCCCCAATCCTTACATGAGACCCCCCCAATCCTCACCTGATTCCCCCCAATCCTCACCTGATTCCCCCCAATCCTTACCTGAGATTCCCCCCAATCCTCACCTGATTCCCCCCAATCCTCACCTGATTCCCCCCAATCCTTACCTGAACCCCCCCTAGTCCTTACCTGAGCCCCACCAATCCTCACCTGATTCCCCCCAATCCTTACCTGAGGCCCCCCAATCCTTACCTGAACCCCCCCCCCCAGGTCTTTACCTGAGCCTCTCCAATCCTCACCTGATACCCCCCAATCCTTACCTGAGACCCCCCCAATCCTCACCTGATTCACCCTAATCCTTACATGAGGCCCCCCAATCCTTACCTGAACCCCCCCCCCAATCCTTACCTGAGCCCCCCAATCCTCACCTGATTCCCCCTAATCCTTACCTGAACCCCCCAATCCTTACCCGAGGCCCCCCCAATCCTTAATCCTTACCTGAGGCCCCCCAATCCTTACCTGTGCCCCCCATCCTTACCTGAGCCCCCCAAACCTTACCTGAGCCCCCCCTTAATCCTTAACTGAGGCCCCCCCCAATCCATACCTGAGTCTCCCCCCTAGTCTTTACCTGAACCCCCCCCCCCCCCCACGATCCAGCAATGTTTACAAAACCTTGGGGACTCTCCCTCCTCATTGGCTGAGGCAGCAGCCGAGCCCAAGGAGGGGGAGGGGTGACGCAAAGCAGCCGAGCCGCACCTTATTGACCGCAATTGGATCGGTCATGTCGGCGCGGTTCTGACTTGGTTGGAGCCGCGACGATTTTTAAAGTAGTGCATGCAGAAAAAGTCACGCAACAACGACTTTAGAAATGGCGCTGCAGCAAATCGCACGTGTTAAGACGCCGACCGTCCCATTCATTAGATGCGATTTCAATTCCCAAATCGCACCTGAAATCGCAGCGGTGCGACCGGCACATCACAGAAGTCAGTGTGAGTTGTAATGTAATCGGGGAAAGAAGTAATGCAGGAACTATTTTACTTCAAATCGCACTGATTACCCCCCCCCCCCCGGTCTGCACTGGGTGCGACTCGCCATGCGACTTGCAAATCGCAAGCCAAGTCGCAGCCTATTGTCCGCCATTGGAGCGGTCCTATCGGTGCGGTTTCCGACCAAGTCGCAGTTTATTGACAAAGTCGGAACCGCACCTGTAGGACCGCTGTAATGGCGGACAATAGGCTGCGACTTGCCATGCGATGCGCAGATCACATGCCAAGTCACATGACCTACATTTATGACGAAATTTGATTTTTTTTTGCTTTTCTTTATCTTATTGGACGTGTTTTATAGCAAAAAGTCAAAAATATTGTTTTTTTTTCTCAAAATGTTTGGTCTTTTCTTGCTTTCTTCGCGCAATTGTCAGTTAAAATAACGCAGCACCGTAATGGAAAAAAATGGACCGGTCAGGAATGGGGGGAATCCTCTGGAGCAGGGGAGGACTGACCATTTGGGAACTCAGGCACTGCCCGAGGGCCCGGGGTCAGTGGGGGGCCCCATGAGATGCCCCTGGTACCTTTCATAGGCTTTTTTGGGTGTGGTTTGAGTGTGGGCGAGGACACAGGGGCCCCATGATCCCCTATTGCCCTGGGGGCCCCATGAGTTGTCAGTCCGCCCCTGCTCTGGAGGGTGAGGGGGGACTCCTCTGGAGGGGGAGGTAGGGGATCCTCTGGAGGGGGATGGGGGGAATCCTCTGGAGGGGGAGGTGGGGGATCCTCTGGAGGGTGAGGGGGGGACTCCTCTGGAGGGGGAGGTGGGGGATCCTCTGGAGGGTGAGGGGGGGACTCCTCTGGAGGGGGAGGTGGGGGATCCTCTGGAGGGGGATGGGGGGACTCCTCTGGAGGGGGAGGTGGGGGATCCTCTGGAGAGGGATGGGGGGGAATACTCTGGAGCAGGGGAGGACTGACCATTTGGGAACTCAGGCACTGCCTGAGGGCCCGGGGTCAGTAGGGGGCCCCATGAGATGCCCCTGGTACCTTTCATAGGCTTTTTTTGGTGTGATCCCCTATTGCCCGGGGGCCCCATGAGTTGTCAGTCCACCCCTGCTCTGGAGGGTGAGGGGGGGATTCTACTGGAGGGGGAGGTGGGAAATCCTCTGGAGGGGGATGGGGGGGAATACTCTGGAACGGGAGGGGGGGATCCTCTGGAGGGGGGGGGGGTTAAACAACATCCCGATTATTATAATCCATCTGATGAATAATTGTTGTTGGGTCATTATTATGAGAAGTAGTTTGGGGGGGTTTGGCGCTTGGTATGTTCACAGAGCCCCCCCCCCCGCTGTGGTTTACGTGACTGAGCGCAGCGACGCGCCATGAGAAGGCGGATAATGAGTCTCGTTAGTTGTAATTATTTCTCCTGCAGTAATCCGGGTACAAGGGGCCCCGTGTCAGCCGATCTCTCAGCCCTTCACCTACAGGAGATCCTTACCATTGTACCCACTCATTATACCGCCCCCCATCCCCCTCCCCCGTCCTAATCTGGAGGAATGTGGACGGGGAACCTGCTACTTATATTTAATTACCCAGCTGACGCCCTATTGTGGGCTGCGGGAGGCGCTGCGAGCTCTGCGTCTGCGGGGTACACAGTTATCTCCAGGTGGCCCCTTGTGTTGACAAATTTGGAGCCCCCTTACTGGAATGCCCTCGGGACGATCGTATGGAGATTATGATGTTCGACTTCGTGGGTTAAAACGCCCTGATATTGGCGCACGCCAGAGAGTCAGACCGCCGCTCAACGTAGAACGCCAGGCAGGAATGAGGGGGTACCACCAGTCCTCCTGTACGGGGCCCAGGCCAGCAGGGGGGCCCAGGCAGCTGGGTGAATTAGATGTGGGCAGGGAGGATGATCGGCACAGCAGGGGGGCAATTCCCGGAACCGATCCCCTGTATGGGTGTCCCTGCAGCAGCTGAAATCCAGCTTCTTCTCCTCTCCCTCCTCCCGGCTTCTTCTCCTCTCCCTCCTCCTGGCTTCTTCTCCTCTCCCTCCAGCCGGCTTCTTCTCCTCTCCCTCCAGCCGGCTTCTTCTCCTCTCCCTCCAGCCGGCTTCTTCTCCTCTCCCTCCCGCCGGCTTCTTCTCCTCTCCCTCCCGCCGGCTTCTTCTCCTCTCCCTCCAGCCGGCTTCTTCTCCTCTCCCTCCAGCCGGCTTCTTCACCTCTCCCTCCTCCTGGCTTCTTCTCCTCTCCCTCCCTCCCCCGGCTTCTTCTCCTCTCCCTCCCGCCGGCTTCCCTCCCGCCGGCTTCTTCTCCTCTCCCTCCCGCCGGCTTCTTCTCCTCTCCCTCCAGCCGGCTTCTTCACCTCTCCCCTCCTCCTGGCTTCTTCTCCTCTCCCTCCATCCGGCTTCTTCTCCTCTCCCTCCAGCCGGCTTCTTCACCTCTCCCTCCTCCTGGCTTCTTCTCCTCTCCCTCCAGCCGGCTTCTTCTCCTCCTCCATCCGGCTTCTTCTCCTCTCCCATCCCCTCTCCTCTCCCTCCCGCCGGCTTCTCCCTCTCCCCTCCTCCTGGCTCCTCGTCTCCCAGCTGGCTTCTTCTCTCTCCCTCCCATCCTTCTTCTTCTCCCTCCCCCGGCTTCTTCTCCTCTCCCTCCCCCGCCGCTTCTTCTCCTCTCCCCCCGCCGGCTTCTTCTCTCTCTCCCTCCAGCTGGTTTCTCCTCTCCTCCATCCCTTCTTCCCTGTCCCCTAGCCGGCTTCTTCTCCTCCTCTCCTCCCTGGCTTCTCTCCTCTCCCTCCAGCCGCCGGCTTCTTCTCCTCTCCTCCCGCTGGCTTCTCCCCTCTCCTCTCCAGCCGGCTTCTTCTCCACTCCTCCCGCTGGCTTCTTCTCCTCCCCTCCATCCGCTCCTCCTCCCTCCTCTCCCTCCAGCCGGCTTCTCTCTCCTCTCCCTCCAGCCGGCTTCTCCCTCTCCCTCCTCCTCCTTCTTCTCCTCTCCCTCCAGCCGGCTTCTCTTCCCCCCCCTCTTCTCCCCTCCTTCTCTCCTCTCCCTCCAGCCCCTCCTCCTCCCTCCCTTCCCTCTCCTCCCCCCGGCTTCTTCTCCTCTCCCTCCCCCGGCTTCTTCTCCTCCACTTCCCCTCCTCCTCTCCCCTCTCCGGCTTCTCCCCCCTCCGCCGCCTCTTCTCCTCCCCTCCCCCGGCTTCTTCTCCTCTCCCCTCCCTGGCTCTTCTCCCTTCCCCCTCCTCCCTCCAGCCGGCTTCTTCTCCTCTCCCTCCATCCGGCTCTTCTCCTCCCATCGCTTCTCCCTCCTCTCCCTCCCCCCGGCTTCTCTCCAGCCTCCTGGCTTCTCCTCTCCCTCCCCTCCTCCTTCTCCTCCCCCTTCTTCTCTCCTCCCCCCTGGCTCCCCTCCCTCCCGCTTCTTCCTCTCCCTCCTCCCCCCCAGCCGGCTCTCTTCTCCTCCCTCCCCTTCTTCTCTCTCCCTCCCTCTCCTCCTCTCCCTCCCGCCGGCTTCTCCCTCTCCTCCCTCCCTCCCCGGCTTCTCCTCCTCTCCCCCCCTCCCTTCTTCTCCTCCCCTCCTCCAGCCGGCTTCTTCTCCCTCCACCCTTCTCCTCCCCCGCCCCTCCTCTCCCTCCTCTCCCTCTCCCCCCGGCTTCTTCTCCTCCCCTCCCCTTCTTCCCCTCTCCCCCCTCCCCCGCCCTCTCCTCTCCCCCCTCTCTCCCTCTCCCTCCCGCCGGCTTCTTCTCCTCCCCCCTCCGGCTTCTTCTCTCCTCCTCTTCTCCCCCCTCCCCTCCTTCTTCTCCCTCCCCCTCCTCCCCGTCCTCCTCTCCTCTCTCTCCCCCCCTCCCGCCGGCCTTCTCCTCTCCCTCCCCCTCCCTCCTCCTCTCCCCTCCCTCCCCTGGCTTCTCCTCCCCCTCCCCCTCCGGCTTCTTCTCCTCTCCCTCCCGCCGGCTTCTTCCCCTCTCCCTCCTCCTTCTTCTCCTCCCCTCCCCTCTTCTCTCCTCCTCTCCCCCCTCCTCCTCTCCCCCCCCGGCCTCTCCTCTCCTCCCCCTCTTCTCCTCTCCCTCCCGCCCTTCTCTCCCCCCGCTCTCCCTCCCGCCGGCTTCTTCTCCTCTCCCTCCCCTTCTCCCTCCCCCTCCCCTTCTTCTCCTCCCCCCCCCCCTCTCCCCCCAGCTTCTTCTCCCCCCTCCTCCAGCTGGCTCCCTCCTCTCCCTCCAGCCGGCTTCTTCTCCTCCCCCCTCCCGCCGGCTTCTTCTCCTCTCCCTCCTCCCGGCTTCTTCTCTCCCTCCAGCCCTTCTCTCCCTCTCCCTGGCTTCTTCTCCTCCCTCCCGCCGGCTTCTTCTCCTCCCTCCCTCCCCCCGCTTCTTCTCCCTCCCCTCCCGCCGGCTTCTTCTCCTCTCCCTCCCGCTGGCTTCTTTCTCCTCCCCTCCAGCCTGGTTTCTCCCCCCTCCCCCCGGCTTCTCCTCCTCTCCCTCCATCCGGCTTCTTCTCCTGTCCCTCCAGCCGGATCTTCTCCCTCCCCGGCTCCCCCCCTCCCCTGCTTCTTCTCCTCCTCCCTCCTCCCCCCCTTCTTCCCTCCCTCCCCCCTCCTCCCGCCCTCCAGGGCTTCTTCTCCCTCCCCCCCCCCTCTCCCCTCCCCCGGCTTTCTCCTCCTGTCCCTCCAGCTGGCTTTCTCCTCCTCTCCCTCCAGCCGGCTTCTCCTCCACCCCCCCTCCTCCTGCCCCTCCCTTCTCCTCCCGCCTCCTCTCCAGCCGGCTTCTTCTCCACTCCCTCCCGCTGGCTTCTTCTCCTCTCCCTCCAGCCGGCTTTCTTCTCCACTCCCTCCCGCCTGGCTTCTTCTCCTCCACCCTCCAGCCGGCTTCTTCTCCTCTCCCTCCAGCCGGCTTCTTCTCCACTCCCTCCCGCTGGCTTCTTCTCCTCTCCCCTCCAGCCGGCTTCTTCTCCACTCCCTCCCGCTGCTGCTTCTTCTCCTCTCCCTCCAGCCGGCTTCTCCCTCCCTCTCCCTCTCCTCCAGCCGGCTTCTTCTCCCTCCTCCCTCCCCTCCCTCCCGGCTTCTTCTTCCCCCCTTCCTCCAGCCGGCTTCTTCTCCTCTCCCTCCAGCCGGCTTCTTCTCCTCCCCCTCCAGCCGGCTTCTTCTCCACTCCCTCCCTCTGCTTCTCCTCTCCCTCCCCTCTTCTTCTCCTCTCCCTCCAGCCGGCTTCTTCCACCCCCCCTCCCTCCCGCTGGCTTCTTCTCCTCTCCCTCCCCCCCCCCCCGGCTTCTTCTCCTCTCCCTCCAGCCGGCTTCTTCTCCACTCCCTCCCGTTGGCTTCTTCTCCTCTTCCTCCAGCCGGCTTCTTCTCCTCTCCCTCCAGCCGGCTTCTTCTCCTCTCCCTCCAGCCGGCTTCTTCTCCACTCCCTCCCGCCGGCTTCTTCTCCTCTCCCTCCAGCCGGCTTCTTCTCCACTCCCTCCCCCCCCACCCGCTGGCTTCTTCTCCTCTCCCTCCCGCTGGCTTCTTCTCCTCTCCCTCCAGCCGGCTTCTTCTCCTCTCCCTCCCGCTGGTTTTGAGCTGCTGCAGAGAGAGCCATACAGGGGATCGGTTCCAGTAACTGCTGCACCCATCACCCTCCCTGTGCACCATACGTTTCCCCTGCTGCCCAGCCCCCCCCCCCCCCCCCCCCCCCCCCCCCCCCCCCCCCCCCCCCCGTGTACCCCCCACAGTTCCGGCTTCACTTCTCTCCTTCCCACCGGCAGCTGCAAGCACACAATAGGATCCTTCAGGATGGAGGGTGGGGGAGGGGTCCAGTATATATGTCACACTTACCAGCCTGGTCCTGTTCTGAATGAACACAATGAGTGATCAGGTCTGATCACTCCCTGTGTTCATTCATAACTGAATCATTGTAAACTGTGTTTTCTTTGAGGGACCCTGTCAGGTTGGCTTTATGGGGCCCCGTGGTTTCTAACAGCAGCCCTGCTGCCGGGGTCTCCAGAGATCCGACACACCCCCTGCCCAACGCTCCAATCAGCAGTGTTCACATTTCTGTGTGTATTCTTTGATCATTTTGTGCTTTTTTTTGCATATTTTCAGCGTTTTTTGCACTTTTTGGGGTCATATTTCAAGCAATTGTGAGCTCTTTTGGAGATATTTTGATGATTTTGTGGTTTTTTTTTTGTGGGTTTTCAGCATTTGTACACTTTTTTGGGGGTGTATTTTGAGCATTTTTTCACTTTTTTGGGGCATATTTTGAGGGGTTTTTTTTTTACATATTTCGATCATTGTGTTTTTTTTTTTGCATTTTGTGGACATATTTTGGTAATTTTTGTGCTTTTTTTTGCATGTTTTCAGCATTTTTTGCACTTTTTTGGGTGTATCTTGAGCAATTTTGCACATCTTTTAGGCATATTTTGAGCATTTGTGAATTTTTTGGGCATCATTTTTGTGTTTTTTGTGAGTTTTCAGCATTTTTTGCACTTTTTGGGGGTTGTATTTTGAACACGTTTTCACTTTTTTGGGGGGTATATTTTATTTTTTTTGGGACATAATTCAATCGTGCTTTTTTTTTTGCATTTTTTGGGCATATTTTGGTCGTTTTTGTGCTTTTTTGCATGTTTTCATCCTACTTGCACATTTTGGGGCATATTTCGAGCATTTGCAAGCTTTTTTTGGGCATATATCAAACATTTTTGTGTTTTTTTTGTAGGTTTTCAGCATTTTTTTTACTTTTTTGAGGGTGCATTATGATCATTTAAAAAAAAAAATTGGGGGTGTAATTTGAGCTTTTTTTTTGGACATAATTCAATCATTGTGCTTTTTTGCATTTTTTGGACATGTGCTTTGACTATTTTTATGCTTTTTTGCATGCTTTCAGCATTTATTGCACTTATTTGGGTTTGAGCATTTTCGCACTTATTCGGGGGCATATTTGAGCATTTGTGAGCTTTTTAGGACATCTTTGATCATTTTTGTGTTTTTTTCAGCATTTGTGAACGAATTTGAGGTGTATTCTGAGCATTTTTTCACTTTTTTGGGGAGCATTTGGAGCTTTATTGGACATATTTTGATCATTGTTGTGTTATTTTTGCATTTTTTTAGCAGTTATGAATGTATTTGCATGTATTTTGATCATTTTTTGTGCTTTTTTTTTGCATGCATTTTTTTTTAGCATTTTTGGACTAATTTTGAGCATTTTTCCATTTTTGGATGCTTTTTGATCATTTCGGTGTATAATTTAAGCATTTTTTGTCTTGTTTTAGGCACTTTTTCCATATTTGGATGCTTTTTGATCATTTTGATGTATAATTTCAGCATTTTTGCACCTTTTTGTGTGTATTTGAAGCATTTTTGAGGCCATAAGAACCGATCCTCTCCTTTTCATTAGCTGAAACCACAACTCCCGATGCTTACCTTCCTGCCCAATCCCTGTAGAGAGGCTCCTGTGTGCCTCAGACCTCCAGCTGAACATACAAGGAAATGCCCGGATGACTGTATAGAGAGGCTCCTGTGCGCCCCATGACCCCTCCCCCTCCAGCTGTGGTCACGTGACCTCACATTCCAGGTGTTGTTGCCCTTTAAGCTCCCAGACTGAAGGAGAAGGGGGTGTGGCGGAAGTGGCTGACGTCGGGGGGAGCCTAAGCTGTGGTTGGCGGATAGGCGGCGGAGAGTGATTGGTGGGAATAGACGCCAGTCAGGACGATGGCGGCGGTGATTGGTTGGCGGAGGAGGCAGGGCGGTGTGACGAGCCACTAGGAGGGCGGGGCGGAGAGGAGACTCGGCGAGGACACCGGCGGAGAGGATTCATTAACAGGTGACATTGCCGAGAGACCGAGAGAGAGAGAGAAGGTGAGGAGCGGAGAGGGGGTCCGGGTCCTAATATACAGGCTGGGACTTGTAGTTCTATAGAGGATGGGAGGGGATGATGGGACTTGTAGTTCTATAGAGGATGGAGGGGATGATGGGACTTGTAGTTCTCCTATAGAGGATGGAGGGGATGATGGGACTTGTAGTTCTCCTGTAGAGGATGGGAGGGGATGATGGGACTTGTAGTTCTCCTATAGAGGATGGAGGGGATGATGGGACTTGTAGTTCTCCTGTAGAGGATGGGAGGGGATGATGGGACTTGTAGTTCTCCTGTAGAGGATGGGAGGGGATGATGGGACTTGTAGTTCTCCTGTAGAGGATGGGAGGGGATGATGGGACTTGTAGTTCTATAGAGGATGGGAGGGGGATGATGGGACTTATAGTTCTCCTGTAGAGGATGGGAGGGGGTGATGGGACTTGTATTTCTCCTGTAGAGGATGGGAGGGGATGATGGGACTTATAGTTCTCCTGTAGAGGATGGGAGGGGATGATGGGGACTTATAGTTCTCCTGTAGAGGATGGGAGGGGATGATGGGACTTGTAGTTTTCCTGTAGAGGATGGGAGGGGATGATGAGACTTGTAGGGATGGGAGGGGATGATGAGACTTGTAGTTCTCCTGTAGAGGATGGGAGGGGATGATGAGACTTGTAGTTCTCCTGTAGAGGATGGGAGGGGATGATGAGACTTGTAGTTCTCCTGTAGAGGATGGGAGGGGATGATGAGACTTGTAGTTCTCCTGTAGAGGATGGGAGGGGATGATGGGACTTGTAGTTTTCCTGTAGAGGATGGGAGGGGATGATGAGACTTGTAGTTCTCCTGTAGAGGATGGGAGGGGATGATGAGACTTGTAGTTCTCCTGTAGAGGATGGGAGGGGATGATGAGACTTGTAGTTCTCCTGAAGATGATGGGAGGGGATGATGGGACTTGTAGTTCTCCTGTAGAGGATGGGAGGGGATGATGGAATATTTTTCACCTGCTGTTGGTAGAGGAGATAGTGACAATTGTAGTTCTATTGCAGAGGGTGGAAGGGGGATGCTGAGAGTTGTAGTTCTCTCACAGGGGCTGGTAGGGAGATGATGGAATTATACTGTAGAGGAGGCTGGAAATTGTTGTGTTGTAGAGGTTGGCAGGGGAACGCTGGGACTTATAGTTCTCCTATAGGGGGTAGTAGAGAGATGATGGGACTTGTAGTTCTATAGGGGTAGTGGAGGGATGCTGGGACTTGCAGTTCTTCTATAGAGGGTAGTGGAGGGATGCCTGGACTTGTAGTTCTTCTATATGGGTAGTGAAGGGATGCTGGGACTTGTAGTTCTTCTATATGGGTAGTGAAGGAATGCTGGGACTTGTAGTTCTTCTATAGGGGGTAGTGGAGTGATGCTGGGACTTGTAGTTCTTCTATAGGGGGTAGTGGAGTGATGCTGGGACTTGTAGTTCTTCTATAGGGGATAGTGGAGGGATGCTGGGACTTGTAGTTCTTCTATAGAGGGTAGTGGAGGGATGCTGGGACTTGTAGTTCTCCTAGAGGGGATAGTAGAGGGATGCTGGGACTTGTAGTTCTTCTATAGAGGGTAGTGGAGGGATGCTGGGACTTGTAGTTCTCCTGTAGAGGATGGGAGGGGATGCTGGGACTTGTAGTTCTTCTATAGAGGGTAGTGGAGGGATGCTGGGACTTGTAGTTCTTCTATATGGGTAGTGAAGGAATGCTGGGACTTATAGTTCTCCTATAGGGGGTAGTGGAGGGATGCTGGGACTTGTAGTTCTTCTATAGGGGATAGTGGAGGGATGCTGGGACTTGTAGTTCTTCTATAGAGGGTAGTGGAGGGATGCTGGGACTTGTAGTTCTCAGGAGGTTGGAGGGGGATGATGAAGAGCACCACAGAATATTCGTAGATCAGATGGTGATACGGGGAGATGGGATGGGGGGGGGAGATGGGATGGTGGGGGGGCCATGAATACAGTTGGATTTGGTACTGATCACATTATATCAGTGACAACCTTACAGACGGCCCCCCGGGAGATCCTGGAATCTGATTGGTGGGATGATCTCGGGTCTGGGTTCTCGGGTGTCTTCGGGGTATTATTGTCCTCACTGTATTATTTATTTATTTTTTTTCCCCGGCAGATCCACTGACCAAGATGGAGGCCATCGTCCGTCGTTGCCCGTTCCTGTCCCGGGTGTCGCAGACCTTCCTGCAGAAAGCTGGGAAATCTCTGATCACGTACGCCCAGAACTGCCCCGTCATGATGGGCCCCCGGCCCCTGGGGACCGCCCAGCTGAGCACCTCCCGCCGTCTGCCATCAGGAGACCAAGGAGACGTCGTCCAGTGACAGCGTAAGAGGAGCGCTCAGTCCGCTCTGCATTCAACGATCGCCGAGATCAGAAGTACTTTGTTACTGTTTTGTAGAAAAGGAAATAAAAAGGGGGTGAGGGTGTCGGGCGAATGTGTAGGGGGGAATGTGTCGGGGGAGGGTGCCGGGCGAATGTGTTGGGGTAGGGTGCCGAGCGAATGTGTCGGGCGAATGTGTCGCGGGGGGGTGCCGGGCAATGTGTCGGGGGGGGGTGCCGGGCAAATGTGTCGGGGGGGGGTGCCGGGCAAATGTGTCGCGGGGGGGGTGCCGGGCAAATGTGTCGCGGGGGGGGTGCCGGGGCAAATGTGTCGGGGGGGGTGCCGGGCAATGTGTCGCGGGGGGGTGCCGGGCAAATGTGTCGCGGCGGGCGAAGGTGTCGGGCGAATGTGTCGGGGGAGGGTGTCGGGGGGGGCCGGGAATGTGTGGTGCGAATGTGTCGGGGGAGGGTGCGGGTGAATGTGTCCCGGTCTTTTCAGTGGGCTGCCCTACAAAGAATCTCCCGTACCCTCTTGGGTGTTGAACGTCTTGCATTTCACATGTTTTGCCGCGTTTGTTGGGCGACTGTTTGTTGCGTTTGGGGAGCGGTAACAACGAATGGCAGAGCGACCACACACATATATTTTTTGCGCGTTCCGTGAACACACAAAAATGCGCGTTTTCCAGGTGTGAATGGAGCAGAGAAGAGCGTTGTACACGGCGGGGGTCGATCTCTCCTGTATAAGTGACACATCCAGATCTTCTTCAAGTATCTCCGATGATTACAATGTAACAATGTCTCCTCTCAGTGATTGATATGGAGATCAGAGGAGGGACCGCCATCTGTATGTGACATCCGGAGGACCTTACCTAAGCCCCGGTTCACATATGCGCAGGCCGCCATTTGCGAGGACGCGAGAGCCCATTCGTTTGATTTCCTCCCGTGCCTCCGGGACACGCAGGGAAGAAGTCGATACATTTTGGAGATCGCAGTCCGCACGGGAATCGTAGTTCTCAGGACGGTTGCGATTTCCAGTGCGGGCGGCGTGCCGTTAGAATTAGTGGGTCCCGCATTCCTCTCTGTGGGTGGTGCAGCTTCAGGTATTTGTGCACATCTCGCAGCGGCACCACCCACACAGATTCCAACCAAGTGTAATATAAAGAATCACAATAGATTGTAATTGAACCCTTTATTAACGCTTAGGTAATGCTAATCGGCCCTAATTAACTCCTTCCTCCCCTTAGCTTTGCGCCTCGGGTTCTGCAGATTTCTTTTTTTTTTTTTTTTTTGTGTGTGTGGTCATTTTCTTTCTATTTTTTTATCTATTTTTTTATTTTACTGCATAATTTTATTTTATTCTATTTTATTCTATTCTTGTTTTATATTATTTATTTATATTTTATTATCTATAGATTATTATTATTCTTCTTTTATATTATTTATTTTTATATTTTATCTAGAATAACCTATGATTAAATAAAATAATGTGGTCATTTTTTTTATTTCAACTTTTTTTAAATCTATTTTATCATTTTTAATTTATCCGTTTTATTTGTTTTATTTAATTATATTTTATTATCTATATTTTTTATCAATATTTTATTATACTACCTATATTTATCATATAAAATAAAATAATGTATTTTTTTTTTTTTATTTCTATGTTTTATCTATTTTATTATCTTTTTTATCATTTTACTATTATCTCCTTGATTATTTTATTTAATTATATCTTCTATTTATTAGATCATCTCTATATAATATATAGTTGGATAAAATATTGTGGTCATTTTTTTTTATTTCTATTTTATAATTTTACTTTATCTATTTTATTTAATATATTTAATCTATATTTTTATTATTTCATCTATATAATAACATATATTTAAATAAAATGTAATTTTTTATTTATTTCTATTTTATCTTTTTTTATCATTTTATTTAATATTTAATTTTATTATATTATCTATATATTAAAATATAATTAAAATAATTTGTTTTTGTTTGCTTCTATTTTTTTTTTTCTTTCTGTTGCATCTATTTGTTTTATCTTTTCTTTTTTACATTACATGTATTTGTTTTATTAATCTCAAAAACAATTGAGTACTGACTTGATACTTTTTTTATTTGCACTAACATACAATTTTGAGGGACAAGCTTTCGGGAATCCCCTTCTTCAGGTCCCATGTCCACATTCAGGCCGTTATCCCTCCTGTCAGATGGAATTATCATTCTTAGTTCAAAAGTTTTTCTTTCCTGAATGGATTTGAAATTTCCTTTAAGAACTAAAACATTGAGGTCTCCCATTGTGCGCTCCTCCATAGTGAGGTCTCCCATAATGTGGTCCTCCGTAGTGAGGTCTCCCATGGTGCGCTCCTCCGTAGTGAGGTCTCCCGTCGTGCGCTCCTCCGTAGTGAGGTCTCCCGTCGTGCGCTCCTCCGTAGTGAGGTCTCCCGTCGTGCGCTCCTCCGTAGTGAGGTCTCCCGTCGTGCGCTCCTCCGTAGTGAGGTCTCCCGTCGTGCGCTCCTCCGTAGTGAGGTCTCCCGTCGTGCGCTCCTCCGTAGTGAGGTCTCCCGTCGTGCGCTCCTCCGTAGTGAGGTCTCCCGTCGTGCGCTCCTCCGTAGTGAGGTCCCCGTCGTGCGCTCCTCCGTAGTGAGGTCTCCCGTCGTGCGCTCCTCCGTAGTGAGGTCTCCCGTCGTGCGCTCCTCCGTAGTGAGGTCTCCCGTCGTGCGCTCCTCCGTAGTGAGGTCTCCCGTCGTGCGCTCCTCCGTAGTGAGGTCTCCCGTCGTGCGCTCCTCCGTAGTGAGGTCTCCCGTCGTGCGCTCCTCCGTAGTGAGGTCTCCCGTCGTGCGCTCCTCCGTAGTGAGGTCTCCCGTCGTGCGCTCCTCCGTAGTGAGGTCTCCCGCCGTGCGCTCCTCCGTAGTGAGGTCTCCCGCCGTGCGCTCCTCCGTAGTGAGGTCTCCCATTGTGTGGTCTGGTTGTGTGAAATGGTGTCCCTCAGGTGTGCAGAGGTCCTCCTTCTTTATGTTCCTTGATGGTATGTCTGTGCAGATCCCTCCTCGTTTGCACCTTCTGTCCTGTTTCACCAGCATAGGATCCTTTGTTACATTTCCTGCACTGGATGAGGTACACCACATGACTGGAGGTGCAGCTGTATGATCCGGAGATATTGAAGATCCCTTTTGAGTGTCGGACACTTTTTGATGGATGATTTGGTTGCACAGTTTGCAGCGTTTCTTGTTGCAGGGTTGGCTTCCATTATTTGTGACATCATCATCAGAAGGACGTTTCCTACTGATTAGTTTATTTCTGAGGTTGGGGGGTTGTCTGAAGGCCAGTATTGGGGGGTTGTCTGAAGGCCAGTATTGGGGGGGTTGTCTGAAGGCCAGTATTGGGGGGTTTGTCTGAAGGCCAGTATTGGGGGGGTTGTCTGAAGGCCAGTATTGAGGGGGGTTGTCTGAAGGCCAGTATTGGGGGGGTTGTCTGAAGGCCAGTATTGGGGGGGTTGTCTGAAGGCCAGTATTGGGGGGGTTGTCTGAAGGCCAGTATTGGGGGGGTTGTCTGAAGGCCAGTATTGGGGGGTTTGTCTGAAGGCCAGTATTGGGGGGGTTGTCTGAAGGCCAGTATTGAGGGGGTTGTCTGAAGGCCAGTATTGAGGGGGTTGTCTGAAGGCCAGTATTGAGGGGGTTGTCTGAAGGCCAGTATTGGGGGGGTTGTCTGAAGGCCAGTATTGGGGGGGTTGTCTGAAGGCCAGTATTGAGGGGGTTGTCTGAAGGCCAGTATTGGGGGGGTTGTCTGAAGGCCAGTATTGGGGGGGTTGTCTGAAGGCCAGTATTGGGGGGGTTGTCTGAAGGCCAGTATTTGAGGGGGTTGCCTGAAGGCCAGTATTGAGGGGGTTGTCTGAAGGCCAGTATTGGGGGGGTTGTCTGAAGGTATTGTTGTCTGAAGGCCAGTATTGGGGGGGTTGTCTGAAGGCCAGTATTGGGGGTTGTCTGAAGGCCAGTATTGGGGGGGTTGTCTGAAGGCCAGTATTGGGGGGGTTGTCTGAAGGCCAGTATTGGGGGGGTTGTCTGAAGGCCAGTATTGGGGGGGTTGTCTGAAGGCCAGTATTTGGGGGGTTGTCTGAAGGCCAGTATTGGGGGGGTTGTCTGAAGGCCAGTATTGGGGGGGTTGTCTGAAGGCCAGTATTGGGGGGGGTTTTCTGAAGGCCAGTATTGGGGGGGTTGTCTGAAGGCCAGTATTGGGGGGGTTGTCTGAAGGCCAGTATTGGGGGGTTGTCTGAAGGCCAGTATTGGGGGGGTTGTCTGAAGGCCAGTATTGGGGGGGTTGTCTGAAGGCCAGTATTGGGGGGGTTGTCTGAAGGCCAGTATTGAGGGGGTTGTCTGAAGGCCAGTATTGAGGGGGTTGTCTGAAGGCCAGTATTGAGGGGGTTGTCTGAAGGCCAGTATTGGGGGGGTTGTCTGAAGGCCAGTATTGAGGGGTTGTCTGAAGGCCAGTATTGGGGGGGTTTGTCTGAAGGCCAGTATTGGGGGGGGGGGTTGTCTGAAGGCCAGTATTTGGGGGGTGTGTCTGAAGGCCAGTATTGGGGGGGTTGTGTCTGAAGGCCAGTATTGGGGGGGGGTTTTCTGAAGGCCAGTATTGGGGGGGTTGTCTGAAGGCCAGTATTGGGGGGGTTGCCTGAAGGCCAGTATTGGGGGGTTGCCTGAAGGCCAGTATTGGGGGGGTTGTCTGAAAGGCCAGTATTGGGGGGGTTGTCTGAAGGCCAGTATTGGGGGGGTTGTCTGAAGGCCAGTATTGGGGGGGGTTGTCTGAAGGCCAGTATTGGGGGGGGTTTTCTGAAGGCCAGTATTGGGGGGGTTTTCTGAAGGCCAGTATTGGGGGGGGGGTTGTCTGAAGGCCAGTATTGGGGGGGGGTTGTCTGAAGGCCAGTATTGAGGGGGTTGTCTGAAGGCCAGTATTGGTGGTTGCTGGAATATTTCCCACTGACCTGAACAACCTTAGACCCATCTCCCTGCTCCCATTCACATCCAAGCTTCTTGAGCGCTTAGTCTACACCCACCTATGCTCTCACCTCACCGACAACAACCTCCTTGATCCCCTACAGTCCACCGAAACTGCCTTACTCAAACTCTCCAACGACCTGCTAACATCCAAAGCTAATGGCCACTATTCAGTGCTCCTACTCCTTGACCTCTCCGCCGCCTTCCACACCGTCCACCACCCCCTCCTCCTTAATAAACGACACTCTCTTGGCCTCAGAGACTCTGCTCTCTCCTGGTTCTCCTCCTATCTATCCCAACGCTCCTTCAGTGTTCCCTATAATGCTACCACCTCCCCCTTCACTCCCCCTCTCTGTTGGGGTCCCCCAAGGCTCCGTCCTCGGGCCCCTTCTCTTCTCCATCTACACCTCCTCCCTTGGCCAACTCATAGACTCCCACAGCTTCAACTACCACCTCTATGCTGACGACACTCAAATCTATCTCTCCACCCCCCCCCACTCACCCCCTGGGTCTCCACCCCCCACCTCACCCCCTCGGTCTCCGCCCGAATCACCCACCTACTGAACGACATATCAGACTGGATGTCGCTCCACTTCCTTAAACTGAACCTCTCCAAAACTGAGCTCCTAGTTTTCCCCCCAGCCCGCGCCCCCCTCATCCTCTCCCATCACGACCAACAACGCCACCATCAGTCCCACCCAGCAAGCCAAAGTCCTAGGTGTCACTCAAACCTTTCCTTCCAACCCCATGTCCAATCATTGGCAGACTCATGCAGACTCCACCTCCACAACATCTCCAAGATACGTTCGTTCCTCACCCCAGACACTACTAAACTACTCGTACACTCCCTCATTATCTCATGTCTGGACTACTGCAACTCCCTCCTCACCGGCCTCCCTCATCACAGGCTATCCCCGCTCCAGTCTATCCTGAACTCAGCGGCCAGACTCATCCACCTTCCCCCGAAATTCCCCGAAAGCTTGTCCTCAGAATTGTATGTTGGCGTGCAAATAAAAGAAGTCTCCCGTCTGGCCGCCATTGTCTGTCACAGATGTACAGATACGGCTACAATCCCCTCCATGGAAGATTTTATTCATCTAGATTTTGCAGCTATCATTCAATTTTCATTTTTTTTTTTATTAGTTTTATGATATCTTATTTTTGGTTTTCTACAAAAAGGAAATTCACAAAACTGAAAAAGGAAAGAATAATTTGTAAATAACTTAGTACTCCCCCACCCACCAGAACTCGCCTGTCGGGGATTTAATTGGAAGCGGTTCAGGAATTCTTCGTCCTTCTACACTGAGCCCACCCAGTGCTTGCTGAGCCGCGGTCCTGGGAGCGCCCCGCCCCCCCCCCTCCTCCCCTCCTCTGGCCGTGAACTATGGAACAGATACTTATCGCAATTCTATGGCCTGAGGAATGTTCCGGAACGTTCCAGATCATTTCTATGGTCACATGAGAACAAACACTTGAACCTTCACACACCTTCATACACTACAGATCTGATAGGGGTGTGGAAGCCGGGTGGGGGATGGGGTAGTCAAGGCTGCTGCTGGGGACATAATAGTAATGGGATCAACCTCCTGTTTGGGGGGATCTATGGTATGGGGTATCCATCATGTTTGTGGGGGGGGGGGGGATCTATGGTAGTGGAGTAGCCCGTGTGTGTGTGTGTGTGGGGGGGGGGATCTATGGTAGTGGGGTAGCCCTTGTGTCTGTGGGGGAGGGGGGGATGTATTAAGCAGAGATGGATTATACATTTTTGATATTTCCCTATTGAGGGGGGGATCCTGCGCGCTACGGGGGGGGGGGATCCTGCGCGGTACGAGGGGGGGGGGATCCTGCGCGGTACGAGGGGAGGGGGATCCTGCGCGGTACCCTGCACGAGGGGGGGGGGATCCTGCCGGTACGAGGGGAGGGGGACCCTGCGCGGTACGAGGGGGGGGGGACCCTGCGCGGTACGAGGGGAGGGGGGACCCTGCGCGGTACGAGGGGAGGGGGATCCTGCGCGGGACGAGGGCAGGGGGACCCTGCGCGGTACGAGAGGGGGGGGGGGATCCTGCGCGGTATGAGGGGGCGGATCCTTGGACCCTTAGGTGTGCAGAATTCTATAATCTGTGCAGTCGGAGGCGAGTTTTCTCGGGTTGCCCTCGTATTACCTGAGACTGGAGGAGGGGTGAGGTCACACACAGACAGGTACACCTGATTCCCCCCCATCCCCGTCATCTCCTGACTCTGGAGTGATGACATTTGGCCTGATTTTCGTATGTTTGTGCCAAAATCTGCCCCCACCAATGGCACGATCGCTGTGTCAGGAGTTCGCTGTGTCAGGGAGGGGAAGGGAGTTCGGAGGTGAGCCGGGTTCTCTTCAGAGCTTTCCAGTTCATCTGAGTTTATTCCTTTCCCGATCCTCTATACTCCACTTCTGTCTCTTTAAATGCCCGCTCAGTGTGGCGTGATGACGTGCGGCGCTGTGTGCGTCTTCTCTACATCCCTCAGACAAGACGGGTCTGATATGTAAATGTGAATTCTTGTCTCTGTGCAGATCGGACACAACCCAAATTTCCAGCTGCCATCTCGGGAAAGGAATGCGTCCCTATTTATTTGTTTTAATTTTTCTTTTAAATCTGAACTGGACTTTTTTTTTTTTTTTTTTTGAGGATGGTCCTAGTACCGCTCAATGAAGAGGGGCGTGGTCTCTCGGGTCATTTTCTTTAGGAAGCAGCCACAGCCTGAGTAGGAAAGCCCGTCCCCGGCCAGCATTCTGTGTTTTCTGTGTGGAAGCAGCGGCCTCCCTGAAGAGGTCTGACACGCCCCCCCTCCAACTGAGACAAAGCCAGGACCCTCCAATCAGAAGGGAGCATGAGCTTTGCGGATTTGGAGAGCTCCGACCCGGCATAATGGAGCTCTGCAGAGAGACCACTGCTTCCACACAGATAGGCGGGCTCCTCCTCTAGGCCCACGGGGAGGCGGGCTCCTCCTCTAGGCCCACGGGGAGGCGGGCTCCTCCTCTAGGCCCACGGGGAGCGGGCTCCCCTCTAGGCCCACGGGGAGGCGGGCTCCTCCTCTAGGCCCACGGGGAGGCGGGCTCCTCCTCTAGGCCCACGGGGAGGCGGGCTCCTCCTCTAGGCCCACGGGGAGGCGGGCTCCTCTTCTAGGCCCACGGGGAGGCGGGCTCCTCCTCTAGGCCCACGGGGAGGCGGGCTCCTCTTCCCCACGGGGAGGCGGGCTCCTCTCTAGGCCCACGGGGAGGCGGGCTCCTCTTCTAGGCCCACGGGGAGGCGGGCTCCTCTTCTAGGCCCACGGGGAGGCGGGCTCCTCTTCTAGGCCCACGGGGAGGCGGGCTCCTCTTCTAGGCCCACGGGGAGGCGGGCTCCTCTTCTAGGCCCACGGGGAGGCGGGCTCCTCTTCTAGGCCACGGGAGGGCGAGCGGGCTCCTCTTCTAGGGGGCCCACGGGGAGGCGGGCTCCTCTTCTAGGCCCACGGGGAGGCGGGCTCCTCTTCTAGGCCCACGGGGAGGCGGGCTCCTCCTCTAGGACCTCCTAGAAACAATTTAGCTGATAAAAACTGAAAGTTAAAGCAGACTAATTCCACCGTTGCCTCCGCTACAATAATCCGACATCTCCCCTCCAGCTTCTTTTGGGTGTCGGCCTGCAGCCATCCTGATTGACTGGTCAGGGAATGCAGACGAGGAGCCCCACACCGTCGCACACTGCGCTGATCAGGCATGTAAAGGGGCGGAGCCGGAGAGGCAGAGATGTAGAATCAATCTGGAGAATAATCAACTCAAATCAAATATTAACTTCTGAAGAACCCGACTCACCTCTAAACTTCCTTCACCTCTACCCCCCCCCCCCCCCCGACTCACCTCTAAACTGCCTTCACCCCCACCCCCCCGACACGCCATTGTGCAATCAATAAGGTCCTTTTAGTTCATAAATTTTTTTTTTTTTTGACGCAAGTACCTGAAGGTCGGGTCAAACTCCATGCCCCGGAGCCAACGGACACATTATTAGTGTCATTGTTAATATTGATGATGATATTGATTATATTCTATTAAATATTATTTTTTTTTTTTATTACTGTGCTAGTAATTATAATTATTTTTAAAAATTATTTGATACAAGAACAATATTGATAATGTTTTGTGTTGGTGCTCTTTGTTGGTGACGTAATTTTTTATATATTTAATGGTGGCATAATACTATTTTTAATATATTTTATAATAAATTTGAATATTTAAATTATTAATAAAAAAAAGACATATAGTATATAATACGAGATGTCCTCATAGTAATAATAGTTCAATTGTGGAATAATACATATAATAATTATTAGATTTTACATTGGGGGAGGGGTGTTGTGGCTACACAATACTATTCATTATATACCAGTTGCTTCAGATTTACAGTTGATTGAAATGAGTGTGTGAACCCATCAAATTGCATCCCTTCTTTTTTTTCTTTTTTTTTTTTTTTTTTTTACAGATGATTATTATATGTGTGTGTCTACATGTATGTGTGTGTATATATTTGTTTAAATGTTTCTCTCTCTCTCTCTCTCTTCTCTCTATCACTCTCTATCTTCTCTCTCTCCTCTTCAGCATCTCTCTCTCTCTCTCTCTCTCTCTCTAGTCTCTCTCTTCTCATCTCTCTCTCTCTATATCTCTCTCTCTCTCTATATATATATATATATTATATATATATATATAATATATATATATATATATATATATATACAAAAAATATATATTTTGTATATGTATGTATGTATATTTTTATATGTGTATGTAAGTCGTGTGTGTGTATATGTATATATAAAATTATATTTTATTTTAATTTTTTTTGTGTGTATATAATAAAATATAATTTTATATATACACATATACACACACACATTTTTTATTTATATCTATTCATATTATTATATATATATATATATATATATATATTATATATATATTACACACACACACAAAAATTATTATATATAAAAAAACATTTTGTTACATTCCACACTCGGCAGTACAATGTCTGTTCAGATTTGCGTGTTGCGTCTGCTCTTTGTATAATCCGCCGTGCCGTCCTGCGCTGTCGTACTGACTTTGTTTTCCTGTCTGTCATCTCAGGTGCGCAGAACGTCGCGGCTTCCCGGCAGAGTCCTCCACCCTCCAGCTACCGGCGGATCATGTCGCTGTCGGCGGCGGTCCCTCGAAGTGTCCCTTCCTGGCCGCCCAGCTGAGTCAGGAGAGCAGCAGCGTGTTCCGCAAGGCCAGTCTTGCGTTACAGGAGGACGTGCAGGAGATACAGAGCTTGAGGAAAGGTGAGTCCTGCCGATCCGGAGGAGGAAATGTTACTTTTTCTTCTTTATGAAATGAGATTTCGTGACTCCAAGATAAGGGGGGGGGGAGGGGATAAGGGTACCATAAAGTCCTCCAATAAATCGGTGTGTGACCTTTTTGAAGAACAGAATGTAGTCACCTCAATGTAGTCAGACCATTGCACATCCCAAGAATGGAAGAAAACAATGACTGTAAATGATACGTTGTGTCCAGATAGGAGAGCACCCCTTATACCCCGTGTTCTGTACATCCGGAGCCCGCTGGTAGGTGGCACAGGTAGAAGGTGCAAGTTCTGTGCTTGTGTTCTGCAACCTGTACTAATGATTAAAGAGGACTTCAATCCCCCAATATACATTCCCCCCCCCCCATAATTGTTTTTTTTTTCCCTTCCATCTTACCTTGTCCAATAAACATAACCACAGGCCCAGTGAATCCAGCATTGTCTGTTGTCTCCACCAATTCCCCTGCCGCCATCTTCTCTTCTTATGCAATCGGGGGCGGCTGTCTCTTTTCCTGGTTCTTGTAGCCGGCCCCTGATGATGCAGCGCATGCGCGGTACGGTGGAGATTGGCCTCCAAGCCACATGGGGTGTGTGACCTAAGTAATCTGAGGAAGGCTTCAGGAGGGGACAAATATCTGAGGAGGCTTCAGGAGGGAAAAGACCTCATTCGTCCCTTGGCGAAATTACCGTTTAGGATATATCCAGTCTATAAACCAGAGGCTCTGGATGGAGGTTTGGATAAAGTGGCTCTATATTTAGGACGTATCCAGTCTATAAACCAGAGGCTCTGGAGTTGGGACAGTTGGATAAATGGCTCTAATTTAGGATGTATCCGGTCTATATAACCAGAGGCTTCTGATGGACGGATGGATAAATGGCTCTATATTTAGGATGTATCCGGTCTATAAACCAGAGGCTCTGGATGGACGGTTGGATAAATGGCTCTATATTTTAGGATGTATTCCAGTCTATAAACCAGGGCTCTGGATGGACGGTTGGATAAATGGCTCTATATTTAGGATGTTATCCGGTCTAATAAACAGGGGCTCTGGATGGACGGTTGGATAAATGGTTCTATATTTAGGACGTATCCAGTCTATAAACCAGAGGCTCTGGATGGACAGTTGGATAAATGGCTCTATATTTAGGATGTATCCGGTCTCTATAAACCAGGGGCTCTGGATGGACGGTTGGATAAATGGCTCTATATTTAGGATGTATCCAGTCTATAAAACCAGAGGCTCTGGGTGGACGGTTTGGATAAATGGCTCTATATTTAGGACGTATCCGGTCTATAAACCAGAGGCTCTGATGGACAGTTGGATAAATGGCTCTATATTTAGGATGTATCCGGTCTATAAACCAGGGCTCTGGAAGGACGGTTGGATAAATGGTTCTATATTTAGGACGTATCCAGTTCTATAAACCAGAGGCTCTGGATGGACGGTTGGATAAATGGCTCTATATTTAGGATGTAATCCGGTCTATAAACCAGAGGCTCTGGAATGGACGGTTGGATAAATGTTCTATATTTAGGACGTATCCGGTCTATAAAACCAGGGGCTCTTGGATGGACGGTTGGCGTTAACCAATGGCTTTGCCCACTGTTCTGATTATGAAGCGTAAAACCCTCGGGTTTTGTATTGGTGATGGCAGACAAAATATCACAAGTCTTTGGATTGGGTGGGGAAGGGTTGGACCCCCCGTAGACTTTGCATTCTATAATAACACCTTTTTATATACATTTGTGTGTTTTGAATTTTGCAAATCAGGCGAATTCTCCCTCTGACGCCAATGACGGAAGTCTAGACATCCATGCTAAGCCTTCATGTTTGTTGCGGCACGCCTATGGCTGAGTCATGGATGCCGAGACGTATAATTGGAATCGCCAACAGCGTGAAGCTGAATCTCACCATTTGTGTCTCTTAGTCATTTGTTTGTTTTTATGACTATTTATAACATTGTTATTCAGGTTTTTCCATAGTTGCTCTTCGAAATCTATACATTACATAGGAGCGGAGTTGTCTCCTGTCGGTCAGGAATGTAAATCCATTGTGGTAGCCCCGTGGGAGGAACGGTGTGCTCAGGATTTCCTAACTTGTTTTCGACGTGGCTGAGCCCAGGAGGAAGTTGTAATACGGGCAATTGGGACATATATGTTGCAAACAATTCTCTGCTATTGTTCCATTGCACAGCAGGAAACCAAAGCTGGGGTAATACTATGTTTAAGGAGAAGTAGAAAAGGGCCTTCAGAGTAAAGCTGGGCCCGGGGGGGGGGGGGGGGGGGGGGGGGGATGAGAGGGGTTCCAGGGTTGAGCTGGAAGATTAAGAAGGATTTTGCATCCCACTGGACCAAACTAGACAGGTTTTTGAGGATGGATTTGGAGGACGTGTCAGCCCCCGGGCCCCTCCAGTTTTGAGCTGGGCCCGAGGGCAGACACATGTCCTTCAAATCCACCCTCAAAAACCTGTGTCGGCCCCCGGGCTCCTCCAGGGTTAAGCTGGGCCCGGTGGGGGGGGCTCCTCCAGGGTTTAGCAGGAAGATTAAGAAAGACTTTGCATTCCACTGGACCAAACTAGACAGGTTTTTGAGGATGGATTTGGAGGACATGTGTCAGCCCCCGGGCCCCTCCAGGGTTGAGCTGGACCCAGGACCCGACACATTTCCTTCAAATCCATCCGCAAAAACCTGGCTAGTTTGGTCCCTTGGAATGCAAAATCCTTCTTAATGTTCCCTATCTTGCGTAAAGCCAACGATGTATCTGCTACATCTCCTCTATATTCGCTGATATAGGCATCTCCTTTTTTTGAAGGACTCATGGGAGATAGTTGTGATCTAATCCTTTCCCGTCCCATTAAGGGACACAGGAGTTCTCTCACCTTTTTGGGTTACACAGCTTCTTGCAGGATTGGGCACCAGTTACCCAAAACCTGTAGGCCAACCCAAGATATCTCCTCCTACTACCAGCAGGTCTTCGTTTATTCCTAGTGCCCAAGGAGGATGGCCGTCCTCATCAGCCCTGCTTTGTGAAAGACGAACCTATTTTTCTAGCTCTTCTCTACATGTTGCTAGAGTTTGCCCCTTTGATCCTAGCTATCTGGGGTGTCCATTTTTAACCTGACCATTTCTGGACCCCACTGAACATTGCAGGCCTAGCCTGAGCATGACCTTTGGGAATGGGGTCCTGCATAGGTCCCTGGTAAAAAGTTGGCCAAGAAACCCTTTCCAGGTCCAGAGCTGCTATGACTCGGTCTCTGAAGACTCGCTCTATGACTTGGCTTGTTGGGTTGAGTGCTGGGAGCTACCTCAAGTACTGAGGTCACTGGGGGCCTTTTACAAATCCCCCATTTTGCTGCCAGTTTCCACCATGGAAGAGGTTAACGGTGTGGAGTAAAAAAAACTAGCCACAGGATGCTTTCTGGGTCCAGAGCCGTTCGGGTTGCTCCAGCCCTTGCTGTCTCTGAAGACTCTTTGTGAATGGCTGGTTGGGCTGAGTGTTGGGGAGATCCCTCAAGTACGGAAGGGGTAACACTGTGGGGTTGCGCACGAACGTCAACCTCTAGGCGTGGCAAGTTCATGAGCTTCTCTTTCCCAACATACAGCATTGAGGAAGCATCTCCCTGCTGCTGCTCCTTCTGTGTAATGATCTATCCAGAACTTTTGATCGTTCCTGCTGCCCCCTGCAGTGACTTTGGCCACCTCCAGCCACCCAACCCTCGTCTGTAACCACCTGCCTGGGGTTGTTAGTACCTGAGGTCTGGCATCGAACTGCGACCCTGAGGGACTGTTCACACAGGTGCCAAAAAAGTGCCAAGTCTATGGGGCCATCACACGACTGTGTGTGGAGACAGTACATGGACCCTACTGACCGCTGCTGTTCTATAGAGCTGGCATGTAGCTATCAACCATGTGCCACCAACCACTGATCATGTCACATGTCGGTCCTGAGTCACGTGTGTCAGTGATCACTGGGGGAGGGGGAGACTGAGGAAATGCCTCCTCCTCCTTATACAAAGTTACAATGTACAGTCTGATCACTGGGGGAGGGGAGACTGAGAAAATGCTTCTTCCTGCCTGCAGCAGACTCGAGGATGGCTTTGTAATAAGAGGCGGAGCTTTTGTGATGTCACTATATACCATGACGTGGGGATATATTGGTGGAGATTTGTATGGCTTTGTGTTTCAGATCTGGACAGCTCGCCGCGGGTGGAGCCCACAATGGAAACCGCGACGCCTCTAAAGAAGATCGGAGTGCTGCAGAAATTCCAGGAGAGCGTTCGTCACCAGAAACCCGAGCTGGTGTCCCATCTCCTCCAGGACAACATGCCGAAATGTAAATCCATTCACCTTCCCGGTCCTTCTATACGGTTTTTGTTTTGGATAGAGCGGGGGAAGGGTAGAGACCAGGGGCGGACTGACCATTTGGAAACTCAGGCATTGCCCGAGGGCTCGGAGGGGCAGTAGGGGGCCCCATGAGATGCCCCTGGTACCTTTTTCATAGGCTTTTTTGAGTTTGGGCAAGGACACAGGGGCCCCATGATTCATTATTGCCCGGGGGCCCCATGAGTTGTCAGTCCGTCCCTGGAAGAGACTTTGCTGTCTGGGCTCATATGGGGAAGATTCGGCCACACAGCCCTCCAGGACCGGAAGTGACAGGACTTCAATGGGGACACTCCGAATATTGTGTGGATTTCGTTGTTAGAGTAAGCCGGGGGTTAGGACCTCTGTCGGTGCTTTTGTCGGTGACACAGGAAGTAATGTAACAAAACGGACCGCGGTCTCGTTGCTGTATAACTGCTGATACACGCAGATCAGGTCACATGCTGGTTACTACATAGGAATGAAGTCATAAATACAATGTAACAAGATGATGTTACATTGTATTTCTCTCGGTGACACTTGCAGACTATCTGCGGGTGTCATTATCACACAGGAGGGGGCTGCATGTTGTCAGCCAGTAGTAGTGGTGAGGGGGACAGGAGCTGAATGCAAGACGTGCAAGAAACTTTGTTGAAAACCCTTGAGGGGTTAAAAAAAAAAAAAAAAATATATTATAAATATATATATATATATATATATATATATATGCGCACACAGTTTCTTTTTGGGGATTTTGGGGTTTTTTTTTTTTTTTTTTTCAAATAATTATAACTATATAATAATTATAAAAAAAATATATTATGTTTTTATAGTTATTATTACCCCCCCCCCCCCACAAAAAAAAAGCAAAAACAATATAATTATTAAATAAATAAAATATATGTGTTTTATATATTTTTTGTTATAATTATATAGTTACTTTTTTTTTTTTTTTAAATAGTTGTGTATGTGTTTGTATGTATATATATATTTATTATAACTATATTAGTTGTGTAACAAAAAAAAAAAAAAAAAAAAAATATATATATTTATATATATATATATATATATATATATTTATATATATTATTTATATATATATATATGCGCACACAGTTTTTTTTGGGGTTTTTTTTTTTTTTTTTCAAATAATTATAACTATATAATAATTATAAAAAAATATATTATGTTTTTATAGTTATTATTACCCCCCCCCCTCACAAAAAAAAGCAAAAACAATATAATTATTAAATAAATAAAATATATGTGTTAATATATATTTTTTGTTATAATTATATAGTTACACTTTTTTTTTTTTTTTTTTTTTTTTAAATAGTTGTGTATGTGTTTGTATGTATTATATATTTATTTAACTGTTATAAGTGTAACAAAAAAAAAAATAAAAAAAAATATAATATATATATATATATATATATATATTTATATAAAATGATTCATTTTTTAATTTTTTAATTTTTTTTTTTTTTTTCCCTGAAAGCACTTTGTTCAATCTGCTTCATAAGTGAAAAATAAGAAAAAAGTCACGTTTTTAGCTTTCTGTGCCTCTGCTTCACTGTTGTCAGTTCTCTCTAGGAATTACCCTAATGCTATTGAGAGGGGGAGGTGTTCTGTAGTGCCGTTCTAGACAACGCTGCTTCTCCATAGATGCAGTACAGGGAGCGTTGTCACCCGTAGACAGGAAGTGTTACTGGCAGGATCACCAGGTTGAAATAATTGAAGGAAAGCCTTTAAAAAAAAGTGCAGATGTCGGGACGGGTTGGTTGCTGGACAGTGGAACACATTGCGTTTGGGGGGGGTTGGTTTATAGTGGTGGTGTTGGTGGGGGGGGGGGGGGGTATTAGTTTTGGTTTGGGGGTTGGGGGGGGTTTTTTAGTGTTTTGGGGTTGTTTTTGGTTTTATTGGGTTTTTTTTTGTTTGTTGGTTTTGGTTGGGTTTGTTGTAGTGTTTGGAATGGTTTTTGGGGTTTTTTGTTTTTTTGGAGTGAAAGCGTTTTTTGGTGTTTTGAGGAATGTGGGAATGGAGGCAGCACACGGATTTCCTAGCAGAGTCATGTTTACCCGAGTTTCGCTTGCACCGCGATTTGAATTTTTTTTTGGATTTGATTGTGCAGAACAATTGGAAATTCGTTGTTTTTGGCTTTTTTCTGTTTTGTTGTCATTGTGTTTTGTTCAGCGGTGCGCACCTTCCATTACGACAAGTTCTTTGAGAAGAAATTTGCGTTAAGAACGACCACACCTTTTTTGCGTTTCAAGATTTTTGGTAAATTTTTTTTTAGGTTTTCCCGATGGCGGAACGATTATTTTTGACTTTGATAGTTTTTTTTTGTTTTCTTGTTATTGTTTTGACTACCTGGGGATGAGCCGCCATTTGAAGGTGGTTAAATTTTAGGTTATTTTTGAGTGACGGGTTTTTTTATTTTTTATTGTGTGTATTGGTGCACAGTTTTTTTTTATATTTTTGCCCCCCCCCCCCCCCCCCCGTCAAGTCGCAGTTTTTTGTTTTTAGCGCGGTTTTTTTATATTTTTTTAGTTTCTTTGGTTTTAATTGTTTTTTTTTTTTCTTATTTAGTTTTGCATGATTTCTAATGGAGTCCATTGCGCTACTTTTTTATAGTTATTTGTATTGTTTTTTGTTTTTTTAATTTTTTTTTTTAATTTTATGACCTATTTACTTTTTTAAATTTTGTTAAATTTATTTTTTTTTTTATTTGTTTAATTTTTTTTTTATTTTTTTGGGGGGGGATTTTTTTAGTTTTTTTTATTTTTTTTTTATTTTTTTAAAATTTTTTTATTTTTTTTTTTTATTTTTTTTAATAATATTTTTTATTTTTTTTTTTTTTAAGGGGGGGGTTTTTTTTTAATTTTTGATTTTGTTTTGCAAGTTCCTTAAATTTTTTTTTTTTTTTTTTCCGATGGTGGGGGGGGCTGCATATTGTTTGATTTTTTTATTTTGACATTATTTTATTTTTTTATGTTTTTTTATTTTTTTTTTTGTAAATTACACGATTTTTTTATTTTAGTTTAATTTTATTTTTTTTGGGTTATACACGATTTTTTTTATTTTGGGGGGGGGGGTTTGTTATAATATTTTATTATTTAATTTGGTTTAAAATAGGCAAAATCCGTATTTTATTTTTTATTTTATTTTTTTTTGTTTTTAATTTTTTTTTTTTTTTTTTTTTTATTTTTTTTTTTTTTTTTTATTTTTTTTTTAGTTTTATTAGTTTTTTTTTTTTTTTTTGGGGGTTGCAAATTATTTTGTTAATTTTTTGATTGATTTTTTTTTTTTTTATTTATTTTTTTGTTTTGGGGAATTTATACAAAATATATTTTTTTTTTTTATTTTGATATCCGGTTTTTATTTTTTAATTTTTTATTTTTTTTTTTTTTATTTTTTTTTTTATGTTATTAATTTAATTTTTTTTTTTTTTTTTTATTTTGTTTTGTTATTACTTACGATTTATTTAATATTTTTAGCCAATACATTTTTTTTTTTATTTTTTTTACGAAAAAAAGAGGGGTATGTAATAATTAAATTTTTTTTGTTATTTTTTTTAAATTTTTTTATTTAATTAAACCGAATTTTTTTTAAAAGATTTTAATTTTTAATTTTTTTAAACATTTATTATTGACTAAGTACGATTTTTTATCGGTTTTTACTTTTAATTTGATATGTTTTTTTTATTTTTTTTTTGTTAAATCCGGTTTTTTTATGGATATTTTTTAAAAAATTTTTTTTTTAAAAAATAATTTGGTTTTAAATTAAATATTATATGAAAAGAAATAATTAAAAATTATTTAGTTTCATTAATTTATTTAATACTATGTAAAGCTAAAAAATTTCATTATTTTTTTTATTTTAATTTTAGATTTTTTTACGATTTTTTTTTTTTTTTTTTTTTTATTTTAAAGTTTATGGTGTGAAATCGCAACAATTTAAATTTATTTTTTTTAACTTAATTTAAAAGTAAAATTTTTTAATGACTTCAGAAATTTTATATTTAAAATTTTTACGTGTTTAAGATGCCGACATTTTTACATGTGTTTTTTAATCAATTTTTATTGCACCCTGGACATTATAAGTTATTTTTGACCGGGGACTTGGCCCCCGTGTTTTTAAATGTGTGTGTGCGGTTTTTTAATTTTGATTTACAAGAATTTTTATTTAATTTGCCAAAATGTGATTAATAATTGCGCGGTTTAATTGGAGACGTAACATTCTGTATGGCTCTAATCACTGCAAAAACACGCAGGAATTTTTTATTCGGCAATAAATTATCAAACCCGATGGGATTTAATTACACCTAATTTTTATCGGATTCTGCAAAATATATAATTTTACGGACCGATTTGGGGTGTTTTTTTCACTTAACATTCAATTTACTTTTAATATTTTAGCATGAACGGGGAGCGATTTGAATGCGGTGAGGGATTCATTTTTTTTTAAATTTATTTGCAAATTCCGCATTTAATTGTAAACCGGAGCTGATGATTTTTTTTAATAATAAAAACTTTATTTTTTTTGCAAATTTTGTGAAATTTGTTCCAGGTGGAGTCTCCTTTTAATTTAATCCAAAATAATAATTTTTTTTTTTTTCAAACCTATGCAGGTTATTTTGACTGCTCGTATATACATTTAATATGCATTTGCCTTTTTTTTGTATTTTAACTTTTTTTTTTTTTTTAAAATTATTATTTATTTTTTTTTTAAAAAAAATTTTTTTTTTGTTTTTTATTGTTGCTACTTAATTTTAGATTTAAAACGCGGTTTAAAATTTTATTATAATGCGTTTTCTGCAGCGTTTCAATTGAAATCTATAGAACTAAAAATTTATTTTTTGCGTCCAAAAAAATTCCCCGCCCCTTTTAAAAAAAAAGCGTTAAAACGCGGAGATTTGACGCGGTCTCGTAGGAATCATTGTTACAATTTTACTGTTTTTAAATATTATCGGGCGTGGCCCCGGGGTTTACTGTTTTTCGTTGCCATCGACTCGGCTCAGAATGTTCTTTCAAGGCTGCGGCCGTGGAAAACTGATTTGTAATTTGACCTTTTTTTATCTTACCCCCCCCCCCCCCCCTCCCCCCCCCCCTCGCCACGTTTTATTTATTGTATTTCAAAGTACAGATTTATTAATACTGAGAATTTTATTGAACTTTTTTTTTTTTTTTTTACCATATTTTTATTAGTTTATTTAGTATTATTTGATCCTTAATAACTTTATATACAAGTCCCAGCATACACAATTATTTTTTTTTGTACTTCCAGAGTCGCAAGCGCTTGCAAATTTAATTGGGGGGGGGGGGGGGGGAAAAAACTTTCACCGACATTTCCCGAGTGTTTGTTTACCAATTTTTTAATTTTATTTCTCCTTTTTTAGCTGATTGTGTTCATTCACAAAATTTGGTTTTTTTTAATTTTAATAAAAAAAATTGTGCCGTGACCTCAATTTTTATTTATTTTTATTAACAGCGCAATATATTATTAAAGCCGGAGAAATATTTTCTTAAATTATAAATGGTTTAATTTTTTTAATTCTATTCTTTATTCTAAAAATTCCTGGTTGGAGGATGAGAATAAACCGCGTTTAGAAGACGCAACAACACAAAACCGGCTCTCTTATTTTCTGGGTGATTTTTCAGGACGAATTTGAGATCGATTGTAAATATTATTATTTAAATCATCACAGTGCCAGCTTATTTTTTTCGTTAAAATTAAGCGTTCATCGCTGCGATAGTATGATGACAACTATTTTTATTAAGTCCTTGCGCAGGACTGCGGTTGAAAAGCATTTTTTTTTTTTGGGGCGATAGAACATTCTTTTATGTGGTATTTATGACAAAATGGGAACTTAATTTATAATAAAAGAAAACGCACATAAGTTATTGGAAAAACTTTAATATTAATTATTAATAATATTTAATTTATTTTTTTTATTTTTAAATAAATATTTTTTTTATATATATATTATTTATATATATTTTATATTATATTTATAATATATATATATTATATTAATATTTATATATTTTATATATATATATATATATATATTAAAAAATATTTTATTTTTAATTTATTTAATTTTTTAAAAAAAAAATAATAATATTTTAAAAATTTATATATATTTATTTTTTTTTAACTAATTATTTTTTAAAATATATAAATAATTATATTTTTTAAATATATTATAAATATAAAAAAAAAATATATATAATTTTTTTTTTTTTTAAAATAAATATATTAAATACTAAATATATATATATAGTATAAATATATATATATATAAAAATATTATATTATATATATATATATATATATATATATATACAGTATATATATATATTATATATTTTTTATATTAATTTAATATATATATATTATATATATTATATATATATATATATTTTATATTTAATTAAATATATATTATATGTAGATTAGTTTATTTCTTTAGTTAAAAAAAATCTATATTTGTATTTAAAAAAAATTATTTGTTAAAACTGGGTCAGACAAGAAACATTTAATGCCAGGAGTGAGTCAGGACGACCTTGTAAAAAAAAAAAAAAAAAAAAAAAAAATTATATGTAAATTTACATATAAATTTTTTTTTTTTTTTTTTTTTTTTTTTTTTTTACAAGGTCGTCCTGACTCACTCCTGGCATTAAATGTTTCTTGTCTGACCCATGGCACGCCTCATGGTGGACTGACTGATCCCCCCCCCCCCCATTTTTTGCAATCAGGAAATATACGTTGTAACAATGTAGCGGAGCGTTCTCTGGAGGAATTCACTTCCTCCTAGGGGAGTCCCCGAGCACCATGGGTGACCATTGTGTAACGATCGATCTCTCGGCAAACAGCTGAACAGGAAGACGAAGTTCATCACAAAGGAGCGATTAAACCTACAAAAGGATTTGTATTTCTGCCAATCCAGTCCTGAGATTTACACCGCTCTGTCAGAACTGGAGACTTGATTCTCTGCTGCCATTCGGTATCATTTATAGGTCTTGTTCCCCCCCCCCCCCTCCCCCCCCGGCTGTGATTGGACAGTGAGAGGAGAAGCAGCGGACTGATGAGATCATAACGGTCACTCTGCTCTCTCCTACTATCAGCATGTGTATTGTCGGCACGACTGATTGGCTGCTTCTTCTCCCAGTCTGAGGTGGGTGGGTGGCTGATGCCGGGTCAGATGCAGATTTGGGAGGAGCTCATCACCCATTCAGAGGAGGAGCTCGATGAAGGATCTTCGTGGGAGGATCACCTACCAATGGATTTGTATTGGTGCTCATCCAGTTGTCAGAGTCGCACAGCTCCGTCACACAGCACCTCTGCTGCAGTTGTTACCCTTCAATACGAAGGACTGAAATGCATTCAAATTGCTGAGTAATACCTTTCCGTCCCGCCGATTGGTGGAAATCGATCGATAATATTCCATCCGGGCCAATCGAAATTGATTCTACGTGTATCGGGAGAGCTGTGCCTTCTATGGCGGGGAGGATGGGGGTTTTTTCACACCACGATCAAATTTTAAAAAATTTGAAACGTGTTTGACCGCCATTATAGCCGCCAAGCCACTTCCTGCTGACAGGGAACTGAAAAGTCCTTTATTTTTTCTCCATAGGGATACCCTGAAACATCATGGCGCCGGTGCTGGCGGGACCAGGAACATTTCCGGGACCAGTAAATTCCACGTGGATCTGGAACACGAATTGGCCGACCTCCACGGCAAAGACTCCGCCTTACTCTTCTCCTCCTGCTTCGTGGCCAACGACTCCACGCTCTTCACTCTGGCTAAGATGCTGCCGGGTAGGTCGCCGCGGTGGGAGGGGCTTACGTCTTCTATACAGAGAATTCTACGGGACACAATGATAATGTATTCATATAGGGCAGACCTAGGCCATAGCGCAGCAAGGAGAGCATGAAAATCCTCCCCCCGGCCTCCCCTCCGGTCTTGCACAGGTGTACCGGCTCCTCCCCCCCGTCTTGCACAGGTGTACCGGCTCCTCCCCTCCGGTCTTGCACGGGTGTACCGGCTCCTCCCCTCCGGTCTTGCACGGGTGTACCGGCTCCTCCCCTCCGGTCTTGCACGGTGTACCGGCTCCTCCCCTCCGGTCTTGCACGGGTGTACCGGCTCCTCGGCTTGCCTCCCGGCTCCGGGTCTTGCACAGGTGTACCGGCTCCTCCCCTCCGGTCTTGCACAGGTGTACCGGCTCCTCCCCTCCGGTCTTGCACAGGTGTACCGGCTCCTCCCCTCCGGTCTTGCACAGGTGTACCGGCTCCTCCCCTCCGGTCTTGCACAGGTGTACCGGCTCCTCCCCTCCGGTCTTGCACGGGTGTACCGGCTCCTCCCCTCCGGTCTTGCACGGGTTTGGTGTACCGGCTCCTCCCCTCCGGTCTTGCACGGGTTTTGTACCGGGCTCCTCCCCTCCGGTCTTGCACGGGTGTACCGGCTCCTCCCCTCCGGTCTTGCACGGGTGTACCGGCTCCTCCCCTCCGGTCTTGCACGGGTGTACCGGCTCCTCCCCTGGGGTCTCGCACGGGCGTAGCGGCTCCTCCCCTGGGGTCTCGCACGGGCGTAGCGGCTCCTCCCCTGGGGTCTCGCACGGGCGTAGCGGCTCCTCCCCTGGGGTCTCGCACGGGCGTAGCGGCTCCTCCCCTGGGGTCTCGCACGGGCGTAGCGGCTCCTCCCCTGGGGTCTCGCACGGGCGTAGCGGCTCCTCCCCTGGGGTCTCGCACGGGCGTAGCGGCTCCTCCCCTGGGGTCTCGCACTTCATGGAGGCTCAGTGTCATATGTGGGCGTTACCTATGCAAATACAGCCTGTCTAGGAACGCCTACTCCTCTGGACTGGCACCCACCCGTCAAGGCATTTTGATATTTGCATAACTCCTCCCACTGCTGGCATCATGACTGAGGGCTCTTGAAAGGAGAACTAAGGCAGGGGGCTGTACTGCTTCCTGCTGGCCCTCCCAACAGCCATGATGGCCGTGTATTACATAGAGAAGCGCAGAGACCCAGTGATCTAAAATAAGATCTATAATTGGGGGGGAAACTGTTTCATTAAAACTTGTCATGTCCATGGAGGGGGAGGGGAGGAAACAGGGGAAGGCAACATTTCATCAGTTCAGCATTAAAGGGGCGGAGCTTCTTCAGTAACCCAGTGAAAGTCCTGCTGAAAATCGTCTTACAGTTGGGTTCGGGAAGGATCGGTACAATGGGGGGGGGAAGTAATGACGTGATCTGTTCTGCAGGCTGTGAGATCTACTCGGATTCGGGGAACCACGCCTCCATGATCCAGGGGATCCGGAACAGCCGAGTGCCAAAGTACGTGTTTCGGCACAACGACGCGACCCATCTGCGGGAGCTGCTGAAGAACTCCGACCCGTCCACCCCCAAGATCGTGGCCTTTGAGACAGTCCATTCCATGGATGGTGAGTGACGCTTGTTGTGAGCCGTGATTTATCTTCCCTCCACCAGATGCCACACTGCGGGTTCCGGAGAGTTCCAGAGAGTGTCCAGCCGCCTTATCTCTCTCCCCGATCTTCCCGGAAATCCACCGAATTCCCTACTTCCTGCAGTGAGCTGACAACTGAAATCCCGAGCGGTGTTGTCAGACCCGCCTATTTCCCCTCTGTGGACTACAGAACACCTCCCCCATGTTCTCTGACATGTTTATTGTACATACAGGTGCCGTGTGTCCCCTGGAGGAGATGTGTGACGTGGCCCATGAGTTCGGAGCCATAACCTTTGTGGATGAAGTCCATGCTGTCGGGTTATACGGGGCCCGGGGAGGAGGAATAGGGGACCGCGATGGAGTCATGAATAAGATGGACATAATTTCCGGAACCCTCGGTATGTGTTGTGTTCCATATCTGACCTTTATTATAGGAAAATGACTCCTCCTTCTACAAAGTTACAATGTACAGTCTGATCACTGGGGGAGGAGACTGAGGAAATGCCTCCTCCTCCTTCTACAAAGTTACAATGTACAGTCTGATCACTGGGGGAGGGGAGACTGAGGAAATGCCTCCTCCTCCTTCTACAAAGTTACAATGTACAGTCTGGTCACTGGGGGAGGGGAGACTGAGGAAATGCCTCCCCCTCCTTGTACAAAGTTATAATGTACAGTCTGATCACTGGGGGAGGAGAGACTGAGGAAATGCCTCCCCCTCCTTGTACAAAGTTATAATGTACAGTCTGATCACTGGGGGAGGGGAGACTGAGGAATGCCGCCTCCTCCTTCTACAAAGTTACAGTGTACAGTCTGATCACTGGGGGAGGGGAGACTGAGGAAATGCCTCCTCCTCCTTCTACAAAGTTACAATGTGCAGTCTGATTGCTGGGGGAGGGGAGACTGAGGAAATGCCTCCTCCTCCTTCTACAAAGATACAATGTACAGTCTGATCACTGGGGGAGGGGAGACTGAGGAAATGCTTCCTCCTGCCTGCAGCAAAAATGTACAGCTGAAGTGTAATGATGTATACATTTCCTTCCCTTGCCCAAAATCTCCCTCCTTCCCAATCAACATGCAATTAAATGTTTCAGTCAAATCATAAAAAACATCCCTTTAGACATGCATCCTCCTCTTTGCACAGCTAGTAGCACCCAGCGGCATGCTGATTGGTTGCTTGAACATGCATGTCTAAAGGGATTCTGGGAATGCGTTCTTTCATGTAATGCTCAGGAACAAAGTGATTGATGGAAGAGTAAGCTGATAGAGGGAGGCGGTCAATGGCAGTACGGATCAGGAGGGGAGGGGCTTGGTGGCAGATGAAGGCAGCCAATGGCAGTATGGATCAGGAGGGGAGGGGCTTGGTGGCAGATGAAGGCGGGCAATGGCAATACGGATCAGGAGGGGAGGGGCTTGGTGGCAGATGAAGGCGGGCAATGGCAGTACGGATCAGGAGGGGAGGGAATTGGTGGCAGATGAAGGCAGCCAATGGCAGTATGGATCAGGAGGGGAGGGGCTTGGTGGCAGATGAAGGCGGGCAATGGCAGTATGGATCAGGAGGGGAGGGGCTTGGTGGCAGATGAAGGCGGGCAATGGCAGTACAGATCAGGAGGGGAGGGGCTTGGTGGCAGATGAAGGCGGGCAATGGCAGTACGGATCAGGAGGGGAGGGGCTTGGTGGCAGATGAAGGCGGGCAATGGCAGTACGGATCAGGAGGGGAGGGGCTTGGTGGCAGATGAAGGCGGGCAATGGCAGTATGGATCAGGAGGGGAGGGGCTTGGTGGCAGATGAAGGCGGGCAATGGCAGTACGGATCAAGAGGGGAGGGGCTTGGTGGCAGATGAAGGCGGGCAATGGCAGTACAGATCAGGAGGGGAGGGGCTTGGTGGCAGATGAAGGCGGGCTCAGGACAGCCGCTGCAGCGTCATTGGGCAGTATTGTGCAGATGTAAGGCCGCCAATGTCCACATTTTTGTGAAATGTTTTTGTTTCTTCTTCCGGCAGGAAAAGCGTTTGGCTGTGTGGGCGGGTACATCGCCAGCACCAGCGCCCTGGTAGACACGGTCCGCTCCTACGCCGCCGGCTTCATCTTCACCACGTCCCTCCCACCCATGCTGCTGGCCGGAGCCATGGCTTCTGTGAAGGTCCTGAAGAGCGAGGAGGGACAGGCGCTACGGCGCCAACAACACCAGCGCAACGTCAAACTCCTGCGACAAATGCTGATGGACGCCGGCCTGCCGGTGGTGCACTGCCCCAGTCACATCATCCCCATCAGGGTAAGAAGGCCATGAGGGGCCCGGGGCCCAGAGCCAGAGCAGTCCGTGTACACAGGGGGTCCTATGGGGGCACTCCATGGCGTCCACCAATGAGTCATCGGGGGGGGGGGGGGGGGGGGGGGAGTATACCAAAGAAATACATTATTATTATAGTGATATTTATTACATTTTATTCACTATTAATATATCATCGGAGAGCAATTGGGATTGATGTTATTATGATTATAAAAAAATAAAATTGAATTATATAGAACGTTATTTAACTAAAAATTTATTTTAATGAAATTAAAATTATATTTAATTATTTTTATTAAAAAAATGCAATTCTACTTTTCTCTCTCGCTCTCTCTATTCTCACTCACTGTTCTCACCTGTGCTCTCGCTCTCTTCTCTCGTCTCTTCTCTCACTCTCTTTGCGCTCTCGTCTCTTTGCGCGCTCTCTCTCTCTCTCTCTCTCCCTAGCCTCGCGTGTCTCTCTCTCTTTTTCACATGTCTCTCTCTCTCTCTTGTCTCGCGTGTCTCTCTCTCTCTCTCTCTTGTCTCGCGCGTGTCTCTCTCTTCTCTCAACTGTCTCGCGTGTCTCTCTCTCTCTCTTGTCTCGCGTGTCTCTCTCTCTCTCTCTCTCGCGTGTCTCTCTCTCTCTCTCTCTCTCTCTTGTCTCTCTCTCTCTCTCTTGTCTCTCTCTCTTGTCTCGCGTGTCTCTCTCTCATTGCGCTTCGTTCTTTGCGCGCTCTCTCTCTCTCGTCTCGCGTGTCTCTCTCTCTCTCTCTCTCTCTCTTGTCTCGCGTCTCTCTCTCTCTCCGTCTCGCGTGTCTCTCTCTGTCTCGCGTGTCTCTCTCTCTGTCTCGCGTGTCTCTCTCTCTGTCTCGCGTGTCTCTCTCTCTGTCTCGCGTCTCGCGTGTCTCGCTCTCTGTCTCGCGTGTCTCTCGCTCTCTGTCTCGCGTGTCTCTCTCTCTCTTCTCCTCCGCGTTTCTCTCTCTCTGTCTCGCGTGTTCTCTCTCTTCTCTGTCTCGCGTGTCTCTCTCTCTCTCTCGCGTGTCTCTCTCTCTCTCTCTCGCGTGTCCTCTCTCTCTCGCCCTGTCTCGCATCTCTTCTCTCTCTGTCTCGCTCCTCTCTCGCTCTCTGTCTCGCTCGCGTCTCTCCTCTCTGTCTCGCGTGTCTCGCTCTCTGTCTCGCGTGTCTCGCTCTCTGTCTCGCGTGTCTCGCTCTCTGTCTCGCGTGTCTCCTCCTCTCTCTCTCTCCCTGTCTCTCTCTCTGTCTCCCGTGTCTCTCTCTCCTCCGTCTCGCGTGTCTCTCTCTCTCCCTCTCGCGTGTCTCTCTCTCTGTCTCGCGTTCCTCTCTCTCTGTGTCTCGCGTGTCTCTCTCTCTCTGTCTCGCGTGTCTCTCCTCTCTGTCTCGCGTGTCTCTCTCTCTCTGTTCTCGTGTCTCTCCCTCTGTCTCGCGTGTCTCTCTCTCTGTCTCGCGTGTCTCTCTCTCTGTCTCCCGTGTCTCTCTCTCTCTGTCTCGCGTGTCTCTCTCTCTGTCTCGCGTGTCTCTCTCTCCTCTCGCGTGTCTCTCTCTCGCTCTCTCCTCTCTCTCCCTCGTCTCTCTCTCGCTCGCGCTCTCTCTCTCTCTCTCCCCCCTCTCTCTCCTCTCTCCCCTCCGCCCCTCCTCTCTCTCTCTCCCCCCTCGCCCGCTCTCTCCCTCTCTCGTCTCGCGCGCGCTCTCTCTCTCTCTCGTCTCGCGCGCGCTCTCTCTCTCTCGTCCCTCCGCCCTCTCTCTCTCTCTCGTCCGCCGCGCGCTCTCTCTCTCTCTCCCCTCGCGCGCGCTCTCTCTCTCTCGTCTCGCGCGCGCTCTCCCTCTCTCCCTCCTCCCTCTCGCTCCTCTCTCTCTCTCCGTCTCCCTCTCTCTCTCTCTCTCTCGTCCGCCTCGCGCCCCTCTCTCCTCTCTCTCGTCTCGCGCCCCCGCGCTCCTCTCCCCCTCTCCCCCGCGCGCCTCCTCTCTCTCTCCCCTCCCCTCGCCCCCCCCCTCTCCTCTCGCGCGCGCTCTCCCCCCCCCCTCTTCGCGCCCTCTCCTCTCGTCTCGCGCGCTCCCCCTCTCTCTCGCGCGCGCTCTCTCTCCCTCGCGCGCCCTCTCTCGTCTCCGCGTCTCCTCTCTCTCCCTCTCCTCTCGTCTCCGCGCTCTCCTCCTCTCCCTCGCCGCTCTCTCTCTCTCGTCGTCTCCCGCGCTCTCTCTCTCTTCCCGTCTCGCGCGCCCTCTCTCTCTCTCTCTCTCTCCCTCTCTCTCCCCTCTCTCTCTCGTCTCCCGCACTCTCTGTCTCTCTCTCGTCCCTCCTCACTCTCTTGTTCTCTCTCTCTTGTCCCTCGCACTCTCTTGTCTCTCCTCTGTCCCTCGCACTCTCTTGTCTCTCTCTTGTCCCTCGCCTCTCTGTCTCTCTCTCCCTCGCTCTCTTGTCTCTCTCCCCCTCCCCCCTCGCACCTCTTGTCTCTCTCTTGTCCCTCGCACTCTCTTGTCTCTCTCTTGTCCCTCGCACTCTCTTGTCTCTCTCTTGTCCCTCGCCCCTCTCTTGTCTCTCTCTGTCCCTCCCACTCTCTTGTCTCTCTCTTGTCCCTCGCACTCTCTTGTCTCTCTCTTGTCCCTCCGCCCTCTCTCTCGTCTCTCTCTTGTCCCTCGCACTCTCTTGTCTCTCTCTTGTCCCTCGCACTCTCTGTCTCTCTCTTGTCCCTCGCGCACTCTTGTTTCCCCTCCTCTTGTCCCTCGCACTCTCTTGTCTCTCTCTCGTGTCCCTCGCACTCTCTTGTCTCTCTCTTGTCCCTCGCACTCTCTTGTCTCTCTCTTTGTCCCTCGCACTCTCTTGTCTCTCTCTCTTGTCCCTCCCACCTTCCCCTTGTCCCCTCCCTCCCATCTTGTCCCTCGCACTCTCTTGTCTCTCTCTTGTCCCTCGCACTCTCTTGTCTCTCTCTTGTCCCCTCGCACTCTCTTGTCTCTCTCTTGTCCCCTCGCCACTCTCTTGTCTCTCTCTTGTCCCTCGCACTCTCTTGTCTCTCTCTTGTCCCTCCACCTCTTGTCTCTCTCTTGTCCCCTTGTCCCACTCTCTTGTCTCTCTCTTGTTCCCCCGCACTCCTCTTGTCTCTCTCTTGTCCCTCGCACTCTCTTGTCTCTCTCTTGTCCCTCGCACTCTCTTGTCTCTCTCTTGTCCCTCGCACTCTCTTGTCTCTCTCTTGTCCCTCGCACTCTCTTGTCTCTCTCTCCCTCTCCCTCGCACCTCTCTTGTCTCTCGCACTCTCTTGTCCCTCGCACTCTCTTGTCTCTCGCACTCTCTTGTCTCCGCCACTCTCTTGTCTCTCGCACTCTCTTGTCTCTCGCACTCTCTTGTCTCTCGCACTCTCTTGTCTCTCGCACTCTCTCTTCCTCTCGCACTCTCTTGTCTCTCTCTCCTCTTGTCTCTCGCACTCTCTTGTCTCTCGCACTCTCTTGTCTCTCGCACTCTCCTCTCGCACTCTCTTGTCTCTCTCGCACTCTCTCTCTCTCTCTCGCACTCTCTTGTCTCTCGCACTCTCTTGTCTCTCTCTTGTCTCTCGCACTCTCTTGTCTCTCGCACTCTCTTGTCTCTCGCACTCTCTCTCTCGCACTCTCTTGTCTCTCGCACTCTCTCTCGCACTCTCTCTCCTCGTCTCTCTCTTTTAATAAAATAAAAAAATGCATAATAATATTGTGGTTGTTATTACGATTGTTGTTTTTATTAAAAAAAAATTATAAAAAAAATGTTTTATGCATAAAAATAATAAATGGTGTATAACTTTTGAGAATTTTTTTTTTCATAAAAATAATAATCAAATACAATTACATATCATTTTTAATAACTTTTTTTTGTAATCTATAATTTTATTTTTTATATGATCTTAAATTTAAAAATACGTTTATATCGTTTCATTTTTGAATCCTCACAACAGAAATCTTACCGATCCTAATTTATCTCTTCAATGACATAATATTAATAGTAGATGAAATGTAATAAATGCGCTCGCAGTGATGTCATCGCAATGGTGGCCCTTGTCGTGTATGTGAGGGCGGGCTCCGGCAGGCCTCCATCTCTCGAATCTCGGGGTTTGTGCTTTGCCCGGAGTTCTCCTGTAAATGACTTGGCAGGTGTCCTGATTGCGACATGTGATGATAATGGCGTGCCCCGCCCGCCCCGCCCAGGTGTGCCCCGCCCGGTCTTTGTGTAATGATGCGTTCCCAGAGTATCATCTCCCGCATTCTTGGCCGCCGCTCCAGATTTGAGTATTAATTTCCCTGATTTATGTTCGTTGGCGGGGCCTGAAAAGGTGTCGTGTCCGAGTGTACCTAGGCATGGGGGGTGGGGTGGGTCAGTGTTCCCATACAGAAAGGTAGATCTGCCCTTTAAGCCCCCCCCCCCCTTCCCTTTTTTTACAAGTCAGGGAGGCAGGAAGGTTTGGCGATGTGCCTGCTGTGATTGGCTGTCGTTCCTGACAGCTACCGATCTATGGGTGGTGTCCTCCAATCAGGGGGGGGGGGGGGGTGAGGGGTTCAGGTCCCCTTTAAGAGCAATAAATGATATTTGCATGGGCTGAACCGTGACCCGTCTTCTGTCGCAGGTTGCAGATGCCGCCAAGAACACGGAGATCTGCGATCGCTGATGACCCACCACGACATCTACGTACAAGCGATCAACTACCCCACCGTCCCCCGCGGAGAGGAGCTGCTGAGAATCGCTCCCACCCCCCACCATACTCCGCAGATGATGAACTACTTCCTGGGTACGCCAGACCAGCTTCTGACGTTCTACAATCTGAGGGCCCTCGAGGAGGACTATGCCATGCAGGCTGATCATTGGCTGGTGGGAGGGTGCTGTACGTAGCTTCCTGGCCCCTCCCACAAGCCATGATCTGCCCGCATTACATAGAGAAGCACAGAGACCCAGTGTTTAGATCATGGTATTCTAAATCATGCAATGAAAACGGAACCCTAACATTAATGATGTCATTAGCATGTTGATAAGGGGGGGGAGGGGGGGAACCAGGGAAAGTAAAATAGAAGCAGATTACCGTCGGCCATCCTGACCCGCCACCCATTCCCTATATCAGGCGAAGTCCGGACATCTTTCTTTGTGATGTTAACGTGTCCTTTCCTCCCCCACAGAGAAACTTCTGCTCACTGGAAGGAGGTGAACCTGGAGCTCCGACCGCATTCCACCGCCGAGTGCAACTTCTGCCGCCAGCCGCTGCACTTCGAGGGTGATGAGCGAGCGCGAGAAATCCTACTTCTCCGGCATGAGCAAGATGGTGTCCGCCAGAGCCTGACCACACCCCTCCCCCCCCGTACCACCCCGGGGGGCACCAGAGTCTATAGTCATGAATTTCTATATCACGCAGCACATATACCAGAAGTTATTGCTGCCTCCCCTCCCCCCCCCCCCCCCCCCTTCCCTGTGAATATCGTGTTTGGCAATGTCAGTCTGTCAATAAAGTTGGTCTATTCTACTTCCACGAGTTTGTTTCAAGTTTTATTTCATTAAAAGGATCCTTCAGAAATTTGTACTGCGACTCGTTTTACTTGTAGAATAGTTTTGAGCAACTGAGCTCTGTAAACAGGCCAATAAGGAGAGTCTGGAAAACATGTGGAAAGGAGCTTACAGCGCCGCCTGCTGGCTGCAGATGGAGAATACGGATTGTGAACATGAAGATTTTATCTAAAAATAAATCAATATAATTGCAAAACCAATATGTACCTATTAGGAGAAATATCGATACAAAAAACGAACTCCAGGCACGAGGCCAGCTATAGGAGGGCGGTATTACATGTCGAAGAGAACCTTGTAGTTCCCTGGTCCCCTCATCTGCCCCCCCCCCCATGTGGTCCCCTCGTCTGACCCCCTCATGTGGTCCCCTCGTCCGCTTCCCTCATGTGGTTCCCTGGTCCCCTCATCCGCCCCCCCTCGTGGTTCCCTGGTCCCCTTATCTGCCCCCCTCATGTGGTTCCCTGGTTCCCTCGTCCGCCCCCCTCATGTAGTTTCCTGGTCCCCTCATGTGGTCCCCTCGTCTGCCCCCCTCATGTAGTTTTCTGGTCCCCCCATCCGCTCCCCTCGTGGTTCCCTGGTCCCCTCATCCGCCCCCCTTGTTCCCTGGTCCCCTCATCCGCCCCCCTCGTGGTTCCCTGGTCCCCTCGTGGTTCCCTGGTTCCCTCATCCGCCCCCCTCATGTGGTTTCCTGGTCCCCCCATCCGCCCCCCTCATGTGGTTCCCTGGTCTCCTCATCCGCCCCCCTCGTGGTTCCCTGGTCCCCTTATCTGCCCCCCTCATGTGGTTCCCTCGTCCGCCCCCCTCATGTAGTTTCCTGGTCCCCTCGTCTGCCCCCCTCATGTAGTTTCCTGGTCCCCCCATCCGCTCCCCTCATGTGGTTCCCTGGTCCCCTCATCCGCCCCCCTTGTTCCCTGGTCCCCTCATCCGCCCCCCTCGTGGTTCCCTCATCCGCCCCCCTCGTGGTTCCCTGGTTCCCTCATCCGCCCCCCTCATGTGGTTTCCTGGTCCCCCCATCCGCCCCCCTCATGTGGTTTCCCTGGTCCCCCCCATCCGCCCCCCTCGTGGTTCCCTGGTCCCCTCATCCGCCCCCCTCGTGGTTCCCTGGTTCCCTCATCCGCCCCCCTCATGTGGTCCCCTTGTCTGCCCCCCTCATGTAGTTCCCTGGTTCCCTCATCTGCTCCCCTCATGTGGTTCCCTCATCAGCCCCCCCCTCATGTGGTCCCCTTATGTGGTTCCCTGGTCCCCTCATCCACTCCCCTCATGTGGTTCCCTCGTCCGCCCCCCCCCCTCGTGTAGTTCCCTGGTCCCCTCATCCGCCCCCCTCATGTATTTCCCTGGTCCCCCTCATCCGCCCCCCTCATGTATTTCCCTGGTCCCCCTCATCCGCCCCCCTCATGTAGTTTCCTGGTCCCCTCATCTGCCCCCCTCATGTAGTTTCCTGGTCCTCCTCATCCGCCCCCCTCATGTAATTCCCTGGTCCCCCCCATCCGCTCCCCTCATGTAATTCCCTGGTCCCCCCCATCCGCTCCCCTCATGTGGTTCCCTGGTACCTCTCATCTGCCCCCCCTGCATAGTTCCCTGGTCCCCTCATCCACTCCCCTCATGTGGTCCCCTCGTCTGCCCACCTCATGTAGTTCCCTGGTCCCCTCATCCCCCCCAGCGTAGTTCCGTGGTCCCCTCACCCCCCCCCCCCCAGGTGGTTCTCTGGTTCAACTCATCTGCGCCCCCACATACACTTGTGGTTCCCCAGTTTCCTTATTTGCCCCCCCCTCCACGTGGTTCTCTGGTCCCCCTTATCCACCCCCCCATGCATTTCCTTGTCCCCTCATCTGCCCCCACATGGTTCCCCGGTCCCCCACGTGGTTCCCAGGTCCCCTTTATCTGCACCCACCCACATACACATTTGGTTCCCCAGTTCCCTTACCCCCCCATGGTTCTCTGGTCCCCTTATTGCCCCCCCCCCCTGGTTGTACTCTGGGGACTAACCCCCCCCCCCCAATATGGAGATGTGGATGGGTGGATAACCAAAAGTGGAGCCCCAATCTGCCTTGTTTGATCCTTATGCTGATAGTATTCGTAAATAGAACAGGCGGGGGATTAGATTTACTTGTTTTACACTTTTTATTTATTTTTTTTCATTTTAGTTACTTCCTGGTTTCTGGCCGGGGCAAATGATGTCATACAGCCTAGGAGTCTTTGGGGAGGAGGGCTTTCTCAGTTAAGCACATCCTCCTGCCTGCGTACCTGAGCTAAGGGCAAATGGATTCTGGGAACTAAATGCTACATGAATTATTTGCCCTTACTCAAGATGTCTACCACTAGAAACGATAGGGGGGGGGGATGTTTTTCAAAGAGATTTCTCAACAAAATAAAACGGATGGATGGAGAGATGGATGAACGGTTGAAGACGTATAGATGGACGGACACACAATTTTTCCTCAACATTCTACAAACAATCCCCCATAATGACAACGGGAAAGACGTTCATTTTGAAATCTTTGCAATTTATTAAAACTAAAAAACAAACCCCCCCCCCCCCCCCCATGTACATCAGTATTCCCAGCCCCCCTATGTACATCAGTACTCCCAGCCCCCCCATGTACATCAGTATTCCCAGCCCCCCATGTACATCAGTATTCCCAGCCCCCCTATGTACATAAGTATTCCCAACCCCCCCATGTACATCAGTATTCCCAGCCCCCCCATGTACATCAGTATTCCCAGCCCCCCCATGTACATAAGTATTCCCAGCCCCCCCTATGTACATCAGTATTCCCAGCCCCCCCATGTACATCAGTATTCCCAGCCCCCCCATGTACATCAGTATTCCCAGCCCCCCCATGTACATAAGTATTCCTTCCCAGCCCCCCTATGTACATCAGTATTCCCAGCCCCCCCATGTACATCAGTATTCCCAGCCCCCCCATGTACATAAGTATTCCCAGCCCCCCCTATGTATGTACATCAGTATTCCCAGCCCCCCCATGTACATAAGTATTCCCAGCCCCCCCATGTACATCAGTATTCCCAGCCCCCCCATGTACATCAGTATTCCCAGCCCCCCCATGTACATCAGTATTCCCAGCCCCCCCTATGTACATCAGTATTCCCCCCCCCCATGTACATCAGTATTCCCAGCCCCCCCATGTACATCAGTATTCCCAGCCCCCCCATGTACATAAGTATTCCCAGCCCCCCATTGTACATAAGTATTCCCAGCCCCCCCCCCCCCCCCCCCCCCATGTACAAAAGTATTCCCAGGCCACGCCCCCTGTAAATAAGTCTTCCCAGCCTTTGCTCCTTGGTTGAAGCCCCTTTAGCCCCCATGCCGGCCTTGAGTCGTTCTGAGGATGATGCTACAAGCCTGGACACCTATTTTTGGGCGATTTCTCCCGTTCTTCTTTACAGTTCCTCTCCAGCTCCATCAGGTTGGATGGGGGGTGTCGGTGCACCGCCATTGTCAGATCTCTCCAGAGATGTTCAATCGGGTTCAAGTCTGGGCTCTGGCTGGGCCACACCAGGACATTCCCATCGTTGGCCCGTAGCCACTCCTTTGTGATGTGGCCTGTGTGCTGAGGGTCGTTGTCCTGTTGAAAGATGAACCGTCGCCGCAGTCTAAGGTCCAGAGCGCTCCGGAACGGGTTCTCATCCAGGATGTCTCTGTACATTGCTGCATTCATCTTTCCTTCCATCCTGACTAGTCTCCCAGTTCCATCCCCCCATCATGATGCTGCCACCACCATGCTTCACAGTAGGGATGGTATTGGCCAGGTGGTGAGCGCTGCCTGGTTTCCTTCAGACATGACGCTTGGCATTCAGGCCAAAGAGTCCAATCTTTGTTCCATCAGACCAGAGAGTTTTGTTTCTCATGGTCTGAGAGTCCCTCAGGTGCCTTTTGGCAAACTCCAGGTGGGCTGCCGTTTGCCTTTTATTGAGGAGTGGCTTCCGTCTGGACGCTCTGCCATACAGGCCTGATTGGTGGAGCTGCAGAGATGGTTGTTCTTCTGGAAGGTTCTCCTTCCTCCACAGAGAATCGCTGGAGCTCTTTCAGAGTGACCATCGGGTGCTTGGTTACCTCCCTGGCTAAGGCCCTTTCTCCCTCCATCGCTCATTTTGGCCTGGCGGCCCGCTCTAGGCAGATTCCTGGTGGTTCCAAACGTCTTCATTTATGGATGATGGAGGCCACTGTGCTCATTGGGACCTTCAATGCTGCAGAAATGTTTCTGTACCCTTCCCCCGATCTGTGCCTTCATACAATCCTTTCTCGGAGGTCTACGGACAATTCCTTGGACTTCATGGCTTGGTTTGTGCTCTGACATGCACTGTGACCTGTGGGACCTTCTATGGACAGGTTTATGCCTTTCCTAATCATGTCCAATCAGCTGAACGTCCCACAGGTGGACTCCAATCAACTGAATGTCCCACAGGTGGACTCCAATCCGCTGAATGTTCCACAGGTGGACTCCAATCAACTGAATGTCCCACAGGTGGACTCCAATCTGCTGAATGTCCCACAAGTTGACTCCAATCAACTGAATGTCCCACAGGTGGACTCCAATCCGCTGAATGTCCCACAGGTGGACTCCAATCAGCTGAACGTCCCCACAGGTGGACTCCAATCCACTGAATGTCCCAAAGCAGGACTCCAATCAACTGAATGTCACACAGGTGGACTCCAATCCACTGAATGTCCCACAGGTGGACTCCAATCAACTGAATGTCCCACAGGTGGACTCCAATCAACTGAATGTCCCACAAGTGGACTCCAATCTGCTGAATGTCCCACAGGTGGACTCCAATCAACTGAATGTCCCACAAGTGGACTCCAATCAACTGTCCCACAGGTGGACTCCAATCTGTTGAATGTCCCACAAGTGGACTCCCATCTACTGAATGTCCCAAAGCTGGACTCCAATCACCTGAATGTCCCACAGCTGGACTCCAATCACCTGAAACGTCCCACAGGTAGACTCCAAACAACTGAATGTCCCACAGCTGGACTCCCAATCAACTGTCCCACAGGTGGACTCCAATCTGTTGAATGTCCCACAGGTGGACTCCCATCTACTGAATGTCCCAAAGCTGGACTCCAATCACCTGAATGTCCCACAGCTGGACTCCAATCACCTGAACGTCCCCACAGGTGGACTCCAAACAACTGAATGTCCCACAGCTGGACTCCAATCCGCTGAATGTCCCACAGGTGGACTCCAATCCGCTGAATGTCCCACAAGTGGACTCCAATCACCTGAATGTCCCACAGGTGGACTCCAATCCGCTGAATGTCTCACAGGTGGACTCCAATCCAGTGAACGTCCCACAGGTGGACTCCAATCCACTGAATGTCCCACAAGTGGACTCCAATCCGCTGAATGTCCCACAAGTGGACTCCAATCACCTGAATGTCCCACAGGTGGACTCCAATCCGCTGAATGTCCCACAGGTGGACTCCAATCCAGTGAATTCGTCCCACAGGTGGACTCCAATCCACTGAATGTCCCACAGGTGGACTCCAATCCGCTGAATGTCCCACAGGTGGACTCCAATCCAGTGAACGTCCCACAGGTGGACTCCAATCAAGTTGTGGAAACATCTCAAGGATGATCGATGGGAACAGGAGGCACCAGAGCTCAATGCTGAGTGTCATGGCAAAGGCTGGGAATACTTATGTACATGGGGGGGAGGGGGGCTGGGAATACTTATGTACATGGGGGGGAGGGGGGCTGGGAATACTTATGTACATGGGGGGGGGGTCATTTTTTATTTTTAATAAACTTCAAAACAAACTTCTCTCCTGTTGTCATTATGGGGAATTGTTTGTGGAATGTGGAAGAAAAAACGAATGGAATCCATTGTGGAATGAGGCCGGAACATAACAAAATGTGGCGGAAGTGAAGCTCGGGGAATACTTTCTGGATGCGCTGTGTATATATATTATATTTTTATTATACAAACTATATATAGACGGACAGATGGAGACACGTTATATATATTGTATATAGAGACTTTTTTTTTTGATACACTGTAGCAGCTCTCATTGGCGGGGCGGGACTGAAGGCAAATGGCGCCATCTTGGATTGGGCAGCTGATGTGAATGAGCCCCACAGATCACATGATGTCTGACCTCTCAGCGGCAGTGTGGATGTTTCACACCATTAGAGACTGCAGACAGTTGATTGGTAGGCAGAGAAATAAGAACGCCAATATTCTCGGGGATGAAGACGGAGCGCCCCGTCGGCAGGCAGACATCGTCACTCCCAGGACTGCGAATTTATCGTCTTATTGATCGTTCCAGTATAATGGAACAATCGTCTGACCCCAGGAGGTGGCCATTTTCTCTGGTAATCTGGTTATATTTTGGGGGTTGGGACACTGGAGGGGGATGGAGGGTTGTACAGGATCTGTATCATATGTTTCGGTTCCTATGGCTTTCCCAGCTTTGCCCATGTTAAAGATGGCGTCTTGTTCGTTGCTAGGCAGGCACTGCCCGCTTCCAAGATGGCGGCAGCGACGTGCGTCACTCATCACTGCCCGCTTCCAACATGGCCGGAGCTCCGAGCCGAAGGGAGCACCGCCCCCATCCAAGATGGCCGCCGCGTTCCGCGTAGCCTCTGTTCTGCCAGTAAGCGAGAAAGCAGCATGCCTGGGGATTGGCTGCCATGCCCGCCTCCAAGATGGCCGCCGGGGCCTCAGGTGGGAAGGTGTCAGCGGGGTGTCCGGCAGGCGGCGCTGTGTGGTGACAGGCAGACGGGAGGAGGAAGATGGCCAGCCAGGAGGACCCGGTCCAGAGAGAGATCCACCAGGACTGGGCCAACCGAGAGTACATCGAGGTCATCACCAGCAGCATCAAGAAGATCGCCGACTTCCTCAACTCCTTCGGTGAGACCAACGGCTCGGGGGAGGGGAGCCGGGCCTCGGGGTGTGCCAGGGGCCACAGGGGTCTATGGGGGTGTGCCAGGGGCCCCAGAGGGCGTATGGGGGTGTGCCAGGGGCCCCAGAGGGCGTATGGGGGTGTGCCAGGGACCACAGAGGGTGTATGTGGGTGTGCTAGGGGCCCCAGAGGGCGTGCGGGGGCGTACTGGGGCCCCAGAGAGTGTACGCAGGCGTACTGAGAGGGTGTACTGGGACTACAGGTAAAGAGTATGAATCTATACGCCCCCCCCCCTTTCAGGGAAATATGGGACATAAATGGGCACTCATAGGGGTGTAGAGAGCGTCTGGGGGTGTCTCTGCGGTGTCGAGGGCCTCTGGGGGTGTCTCTGGGGTGTCGAGGGCCTCTGGGGGTGTCTCTGGGGTGTATAGAGCGTCTGGGGGTGTCTCTGGGGTGTAGAGGGCCTCTGGGGGTGTCTCTGGGGTGTATAGAGCGTCTGGGGGTGTCTCTGGGGTGTATAGAGCGTCTGGGGGTGTCTCTGGGGTGTAGAAGGCGTCTGGGGGTGTCTCTGGGGTGTCGAGGGCCTCTGGGGGTGTCTCTGGGGTGTAGAGGTTGTCCAGGAGGGCCTCTGGGGGAGTCTCTGGGGGTGTCGAGGGCCTCTGGGGGAGTCTCTGGGGGTGTCGAGGGCCTCTGGGGGAGTCTCTGGGGGTGTCTCTGGGGGTGTCGAGGGCCTCTGGGGGAGTCTCTGGGGTGTAGAGGGGTGTATGTGGGCTTCTGGGGGGCAGGGGGGTGTCTGGGGGGGTAGAAGGGCATCAGTGGGTACGGACATCATGTGAGCTCGGAATAATGACCCCAGGTGTTACGGGGGAGAACATTTTGGGGTCACTGTGGGGTGTATGTAGGTACTTTAGGACTAGATGAGGGGCGGGGTGTGTATTGGGGGCCCCCCGGGGTGTAGTTGGGGTGTTCAGGACATTTGGGATATTTTCCAGTCTCTGGGTACACACAGGACATAGAGGAGGGGTGCAGAATGTGGGGCGCATGCTGATTGTTGGGGTACATACGGGTGTTTGAGAATAGATTGTAAGCTCCCAGGATCAGGCCCTCGGACCCCTCGTGTATCGCACTGTATTGTCCCCCTTTGTATTGTACAGCGCTGAGCAAACTGTTGGCGCCATAAATCCTGTATAATAATAATATATGGGATGTGCAGACAGTGTTGTGAGGCACACAGGTGAGAGGGGGGGTCCACAGGCCTCATAGGAGGGGGGGGGATCTGGTTGTACACGGGGGGGGGGGGGGGGGAATCTGGTTGCACACTCTGGGGGGGGGGGGGGGGAATCTGGTTGCACGCAGAGGGGGGGGGGGGGGCGGGACGGGGGATCTGGTTGCACGCAGAGGGGGGGGGGGGACGGGGGATCTGGTTGCACGCGGAGGATCTGGTTTCATGCGGAGGGGGGCGGGGGATCTGGTTTCATGTGGAGGGGGCGGCGTATCTGGTTGCACACGTGGGGGGGGGTCTGGTTGCAGGCGGGGGGGGTGGGGGGATCTGATTGCACACGGAGGGGGGGCGGCGGGGGATCTGGCTGCACGCAGAGGGGGGCGGGGATCTGGTTGCACACAGCGGGGGGCGGGGTATCTGGTTTCACGGGGGGGGGCAGGGTATCTGGTTGCACACGTGGGGGGTGGGGGATCTGGTTACTCAAGAGGGGGGACGGGGGATCTGTTTGCACACGTGGGGGGCGGGGGATCTGGTTGCACACAGGGGGGGCAGGGGGATCTGGTTGCACACGGGGGGGGCGGGTATCTGGTTGCACACGGGGGGGGGCGGAGTATCTGGTTGCACACGGGGGGGGAGTATCTGGTTGCACACGGGGGGGGCGCAGAGTATCTGGTTGCACACGGGGGGGGGCGCGGAGTATCTGGTTGCACACGGGGGGGGCGCGGAGTATCTGGTTGCACACGGGGGGGCGGAGTATCTGGTTGCACACGGGGGGGGGGGGGGGGGGGCGGAGTATCTGGTTGCACACGGGGGCGGTATCTGGTTGCACATGGGGGCGGAGTATCTGGTTGCACATGGGGGCGGAGTATCTGGTTGCACACGGGGGGGGTGGGGGGGGCGGAGTATCTGGTTGCACATGGGGGCGGAGTATCTGGTTGCACATGGGGGCGGAGTATCTGGTTGCACATGGGGGGGGAGTATCTGGTTGCACATGGGGGCGGAGTATCTGGTTGCACATGGGGGCGGAGTATCTGGTTGCACATGGGGGCGGAGTATCTGGTTGCACATGGGGGCGGCGGAGTATCTGGTTGCACACGGGGGGCGGAGTATCTGGTTGCACACGGGGGGGTGGGCGGAGTATCTGGTTGCACACGGGGGGGCGGAGTATCTGATTGCACACGGGGGGGCGGAGTATCTGGTTGCACATGGGGGCGGAGTATCTGGTTGCACATGGGGGCGGAGTATCTGGTTGCACACGGATCTGACGTCTGTTCTCTCCCCCATCAGACATGTCCTGTCGCTCCCGACTGGCGACATTAAACGAGAAGCTGACGGCTCTGGAGAGGCGGATCGAGTACATCGAAGCTCGGGTAGGTGCACCACCTGACCCCACACCCACCCGACACCCCGATAAAGAGGACCTGTCAGGAGAGACATAGGAGGGCAGCCATTGGGGTCTCGGGGGGGGCTGTCATCCTCATCCGCACCCCCCCCCCCCATGAAACCAAATATCCAGCCAGAGGCGTGTCCTCCCACCTGGCATCACCATTACTGCTCTGTATGGGAGGGGTGAAGGTGACAGCCTGGGCCCCTGGTGTCCCTCCTGACAGCCCCCCCCCCCCCCCATGACACCAAATATTTGGGCCCCTGGTGTCCCTCCTGACAGCCCCCCCCCCCCCATGACACCAAATATTTGGGCCCCTGGTGTCCCTCCTGACAGCCCCCCTCCCTGTGTTCTCACATCCATCATGGCGGCTGCTTTCCATCCTGCATGCAGAGCTCCGCCCCCCGTACGCGGTGCTGCCACGCCCTCGCTGGCCCTTATTAGTGTTTTATACTCTCCAGCCCATTTAAAGGGGACCCCACACTCTTCTGTCCTGCGCCCCCCGATGGCGGGTGGGAGTCTCGGCCGTCACAGGCAGAAGTGTGTGACCGGATGCCTCAATATCTCCTTGACAACCTGTAAAACCCAAATTATATATCCCCCCACCCCCACCCCCACCCCATAGGGTGCCCAAAAAACCCTTTTCAAATCTCAGCATCCGCTTAAAGCTGAACTCCGGGTTCGCCTTAAAAAAAAAACTCCCCCTCCCCTCCCCCGTACTCTTTATAAAAAAAAAAAAAAAACACCTTATAAAGTCCTGATGACATCATGAATGGCGGCCAGAGGGGAGGGTCCTCTGTGGCACCGCCCATTTCTCCTGACATGGGTCCGCATTGAACCATTGGGAGTGTGGTACAGTTCTGCGGGGGCGGGACATTTTCTTTTCCCTGTCCTCACCCCCTTAGTTGAGCAGGTGTCTACTGATAGGTCAATCTAGAACTGTAGGCGGGGGGCTTGTGCTTTGGTACCTTTTTTAAGGCATCATCCCAGTCCTGGGTGCTCCCTTTTCCGGGTCAGTCTCCCCCCCCCCGTCCTGCTGTGTAATGAACCTGCTGCATCCAAAAAGCAATGAACTTTATTGTTCCAGCGTGACAGAGAACACTGCACCCGGCTCCTCTACAGTCAACCTGATACTGAACCCTCAGAGCTTGCTTCTTTTTTTTTTTTTTTTTTTTCCTTTTTGGTTCAATGGGCTCAGTCACATTAGGGGGGGTGGGGGGGGGGCAGAGGAGACCCTGTGTGTGTGTGTGGGGGGGGGGGGGAAGGAGACACTAAGGGGGAACAGAGGAGACACTGTGCTGGTGGTGGGGGCAGAGGAGACACTGTGGGGGGGGGAGACGCAGAGGAGACACTGGGGGGGGGACGCAGAGGAGACACTGGGGGGGGACGCAGAGGAGACACTGGGGGGGGGACGCAGAGGAGACACTGGGGGGGGACGCAGAGGAGACACTGGGGGGGGACGCAGAGGAGACACTGGGGGGGGGGGGGACGCAGAGGAGACACTGGGGGGGGGGGGCAGAGGAGACACTGTGGGGGGGGGGGGCAGAGGAGACACTGTGAGGGGGGTGGGGGTGGCAGAGGAGACACTGTGGGGGGCAGAGGAGACCCTGTGTGTGTGGGGTGGGGGGGGAGAGGAGACACTAAGGGGGAACAGAGGAGACACTGTGCTGGTGGTGGGGGCAGAGGAGACACTGTGGGGGGGGGGAGATGCAGAGGAGACACTGGGGGGGGGGACGCAGAGGAGACACACTGGGGGGGGACGGCAGAGGAGACATTGTGGGGGGGGGGCAGAGGAGACACTGCGGGGGGGGGGGCAGAGGAGACACTGTGGGGGGAGGGCAGAGGAGACACTGTGGGGAGGGGAGCAGAGGAGGACACTGTGGGGGGGGGGACGCAGAGGAGACACTGGGGGGGGGACGGCAGAGGAGACATGGGATGTGGGGGGGGGGGGCAGAGGAGACACTGCGGGGGGGGGGGCAGAGGAGACACTGTGGGGGGAGGGCAGAGGAGACACTGTGGGGAGGGGAGCAGAGGAGACACTGTGGGGAGGGGTGGAGGAGACACTGTGGGGAGGGGGGCAGAGGAGACACTGTGGGGGGGGGGAGCAGAGGAGACACTGTGGGGGAGGGGAGCAGAGGAGACACTGTGGGAGGGGAGCAGAGGAGACACTGTGGGGAGGGGGGCAGAGGAGACACTGTGGGGAGGGGGGCAGAGGAGACACTGTGGGGAGGGGGCAGAGGAGACACTGTAGGGGGAGGGGAGCAGAGGAGACACTGTAGGGGGAGGGGAGCAGAGGAGACACTGTGGGGGGGGGGGAGCAGAGGAGACACTGTGTGGGGGGGGAGCAGAGGAGACACTGTGGGGGGGGGGAGCAGAGGAGACACTGTGGGGGGGGGGAGGCGGAGACACTGTGGGGGGGGGGGGGAGCAGAGGAGACACTGTGGGGGGGGGGGGAGCAGAGGAGACACTGTGGGGGGGGGAGTAGAGGAGAGGAGACACTGTGGGAGGGGGACGGCAGAGGAGACACTGTGGGAAGAGGAACACAGAGGAGATGGGGGGGGGGGGCAGAGGAGACACTGTGGGAGTGGAGACACTGTGGGGGGGCAGGCAGAGGAGACACTGTGGGGGGGAGGCAGAGGAGACATTGGGGGGGGGGGGGCAGATGAGACACTGTGGGAGTGGAGACACTGTGGGGGGGAGGCAGAGGAGACATGGGGGGGGGGGGCAGATGAGACATGGGGGGGGGGGGGCAGATGAGACACTGTGGGAGTGGAGACACTGTGGGGGGGCAGGCAGAGGAGACACTGTGGGGGGGAGGCAGAGGAGACATGGGGGGGGGGGGCAGATGAGACACTGTTGGAGGGGGGACAGAAGAAGCTACAGTGGGGGGGGGATTGTAATGAGAAAAGGACAGGGGACACTGATTTTGGGGGATGGGGAGGCAGAGGACACTTTGGGGGGGGGGGGAGGATACGACAGTGGGGGGGGGGGGGATGTGATGTTCAGGGGCACAAGGGGCACTGCTTTAGGGGTAGGGATGTGGTGTGAAGGGGGGCAGAGGACACTTCATTGGGGGAGTACAGGTCCCCCAATGCAGTTTTTTTTTTTTTTTTTTTTTTAGGGATCTTTGCTTGCGTCGATCTTGGCTCCAGCTGGGCGGGAGCGTTGTCTGCTGTGATGGAACAATAAAGTTTTTGAAGACAGTTGTGATATTGCAGGAATCCTAATCAATCTCTGATAGGCCGAGGCCAGACAATCAGCGACATTTATACCCGGAGTTCAGCTCCACCCATGCGATTGCTTGTGGCTGTGCATGGAGCGTGGGGGGGGGGGATTGGGGGAGGGGGCGGGGTCTGCTGTTGGTCTATAATTGGTTCAGCTGCACTCAGATTCTCACCTTCTTTTATTTTTCTTTATGTTTTTGTACTTTACGCTTCCCCTTCCGGAATGGTGACGGTTGTAGAATAATTGTTGTGCTGCATGAACCCCCCCCTCCTCCTCCCCCACCCACCCAGAGCTGCATGGCGCCACCGCCGCCGCCACGTCCTCTGATTTCTCCCCCGGATCTGCCGTCTGCTTCAATCGTCTGAAATGTTTTTGTAAAAACCAAATTTTTGTTGTTTTTGGCTGCTGAAGTGTCCATGTTGGGAGGTGATAGTGACCCCCCCCCCCCCCCCCAGGTAATATTAGGATGTCAGTTCCCGGAAGGACGATCGATAGGAGAGTTTGTGGGGATCGGAACGCCTGAAAAATCCCCATCACTCTACGCAACCTCATCGGGGGGGGGGGGGGGCTCTCTGGTACCGCCTTCTCCCCTCCCCCCATTCCCAGCCACCCTGGCATCCCTTTAAAAAGTTCTGAATGCCCAGAGGGGCGGGAAGGCTCCGTAATGTCACAGTGGTCACATGATCAGGAGCCACTCCCTCCAGGGGCCGAGAGCTGTTCATGACAGCTCAGTCACTGCTGGGGGCGTGCTCTCAGCGCAGAAATATAGACCGCCCAGCCCCCCCCTTTTTCCCCCTCACACATGTATTACACCAGCAGCAACAAGGTAGTCGTCTGTCCATGCATTACATGTGAAACCACAACCTGGGGGGGGGCGGGGGGTTTAACGCCTACATGCTACACGTGTGTCACTGAGCGGTCTATGTGTCTGCACCGAGAGCACGCCCCCAGCCCAGTGACTGAGCTGTCATGAACAGCTCTCGGCCCCTGGAGGGAGTGGCTCCTGATCATGTGATCAGTCCCCCCTAAATGCCGGTCTTATGGTGTGATTTGTGAACTGAAATCTCATCTAATGAATGTCGATGCCGGAACATCTGCGATTTGCTGCGAATTCTGAAGTCGTTCTGGCGTGACTTTATTGCGATTTCACAGACAGAATATCATGGAAATCACGCTGCAGATCGCAAGAAATCATTGAAAATCTTCACGAGTCGCAATAAAGTCTTCAGAAATCGCGCTGAAAACCGCGTTCAAATTGTGCGGTTCTAAATCGCAGCGGCGTGAGCGGTGACTGACTCTCAGAAGCGGCTCCTGATCATGTGACCACTGATGGCCAATCACAGCAGTCATGTAGTTGGGGAGCTTAGCCTATATAATCCGATGACAGGCGGACGGCGGCCCCTCGGCCTGCGTAAACCGATGACAGGCGGACGGCGGCCCCTCGGCCTGCGTAAACCGATGACAGGCGGCGGCCCTCGGCCTGCGTAAACCGATGACAGGCGGACGGCGGCCCCTCGGCCTGCGTAAACCGATGACAGGAGGACGGCGGCCCCTCGGCCTGCGTAACCCGATGACAGGAGGACGGCGGCCCCTCGGCCTGCGTAGACCAATGACAGGAGGACGGCGGCCCCTCGGCCTGCGTAAACCGATGACAGGAGGACGGCGGCCCCTCGGCCTGCGTAGGCCAATGACAGGAGGACGGCGGCCCCTCGGCCTGCGTAGACCAATGACAGGAGGACGGCGGCCCCTCGGCCTGCGTAGACCAATGACAGGAGGGCGGCGGCCCCTCGGCCTGCGTAAACCAATGACAGGCGGACGGCGGCCCTCGGCCTGCGTAAACCGATGACAGGCGGACGGCGGCCCCTCGGCCTGCGTAAACCAATGACAGGAGGACGGCGGCCCCTCGGCCTGCGTAAACCGATGACAGGAGGACGGCGGCCCCTCGGCCTGCGTAGACCGATGACAGGAGGACGGCGGCCCCTCGGCCTGCGTAAACCGATGACAGGAGGACGGCGGCCCCTCGGCCTGCGTAAACCGATGACAGGAGGACGGCGGCCCCTCAGCCTGCGTAGAACCAATGACAGGAGGACGGCGGCCCCTCGGCCTGCGTAAACCGATGACAGGCGGACGGCGGCCCCTCGGCCTGCGTAAACCGATGACAGGCGGACGGCGGCCCCTCGGCCTGCGTAAACCAATGACAGGAGGACGGCGGCCCCTCGGCCTGCGTAAACCAATGACAGGAGGACGGCGGCCCCTCGGCCTGCGTAACCCGATGACAGGCGGACGGCGGCCCCTCGGCCTGCATAACCGATGACAGGAGGACGGCGGCCCCTCGGCCTGCGTAACCCGATGACAGGAGGACGGCGGCCCCTCAGCCTGATCACATGACCACTATGATGGCCAATCACAGCAATCACGTGGTTGGGAAGCTTAGCCTATATAAACCAATGACAGGCTGACGATTGCCACTGTTCATGTGACCACACACCACGGGGGAGTCTTGGTGTCCCCGGGGTCCAGGCTGTGACATTTGTCCCCTAATCACAGGTAACCGCTCGCCCTCTCGGGATTTGGGGAATCACTGCCAGCCAATCCTCTGTTCCTCGCGGAGAGTCCTGGGGATGGGTAGGAGGGATAGGGTTGGCTTGTTGCGCCATCGTAGATCTGATGCACAATGCTTTGTGTCTGTAGATCCTGTGCATGACCCGGACTCTGTACTCTGTACTTTTATCTGCACGCTTTATGATGATTTTGGATGTTTTCCGGGAATAAGATACAATAAAATCCATTGTTTACTATGATCAGACCTGGTGTGCTCTACTGTCCTTGTTTATCGACTCGCCCACATCCGGGATCCCTGAGGACCGGGATATAAGGGGAAGGGAGGAATGACGGACAGTAACTTGTGTTTCCTTAACATAATGCCCTCCAAACAGATACATTGGGGCCCATTGCATGCGGATGGTCAGCGGGGCGCGGCATGACCCCAGGGTACAAAGTCTTGTTTATAAACATCCGGTGATTGTTTTACATCGTCAGGACGGGGATGAGATACAAAGTAACATTGTTTATAAACATCGATCAGACAGGGAGATAGAGATACAAAGTAACATTGTTTGTAAACATCGATCAGACGGGAGATAGAGATACAAAGTAACATTGTTTATAAACATCGATCAGACGGGAGATAGAGAGATACAAAGTAACATTGTTTATAAACATCGATCAGACGGGAGATCAAAGTAACATTGTTTATAAACATCGATCAGACGGGAGATGGAGAGATACAAAGTAACATTGTTTATAAACATCGATCAGACGGGAGATGGAGAGATACAAAGTAACATTGTTTATAAACATCGATCAGACGGGAGATGGAGAGATACAAAGTAACATTGTTTATAAACATCGATCAGACGGGAGATGGAGAGATACAAAGTAACATTGTTTATAAACATCGATCAGACGGGAGATAGAGAGATACAAAGTAACATTGTTTATAAACATCGATCAGACGGGAGATAGAGATACAAAGTAACATTGTTTATAAACATCGATCAGACGGGGGATAGAGAGATACAAAGTAACATTGTTTATAAACATCGATCAGACGGGAGATAGAGATACAAAGTAACATTGTTTATAAACATCGATCAGACGGGAGATAGAGAGATACAAAGTAACATTGTTTATAAACATCGATCAGACGGGAGGATGGAGAGATACAAAGTAACATTGTTTATAAACATCGATCAGACGGGAGATGGAGAGATACAAAGTAACATTGTTTATAAACATTGATCAGACGGGAGATAGAGATACAAAGTAGTTTAGGAGGGGGGGCCTTGTGTGCATGGAAAACCTCTGGAGTTGGGGGCCCCATTTCTGGGCAGAAGATGAATCCGGCAGCAGCACACGGGGCCCGGTGGTGATGTAGGTTGGTACACAGACAGGTTACATGTCAGTAACTGATTTCCTCTTCCTTGTATGCCGCGCCTGATTCTAGTATCGTGGTTGGTGGTGATGATGGTGGGCGGAGCAACCTGCCCCCCTCCCCCGCCTTTCCACCATACTGGGAGCTTAAAGAGAACCGGTCACCCTGACTGCTGCCATTTCCAGCTCTGCCAGCCCTCTGGAAGCAACGCTAGTTCCAGGTTGGGTTCTACTTGTCCCTGCTGGACCTCCCAGCACATCCCGGCGCTGCAGAGGAGTCTCACCCGTACCGTGGAAGAGCTGCCGTGACCGGTTCCCTTTAGCTGCCCGTGTCCTTTCTCCTGGATCTGTGTGCATGTTCTGCTGTGCTGCTTTGTATTGGCAGATGGACCCCCTCGTGACATACAGATTGTACCCCTCGGGGTGATCGACTTCCTCCCCTCTGTGTCATTTCCTCTGTTAAAGGGCCAGCAGACCCTAAAAAAGGTTGTCTGTTATATGAAAGAGCTGCTCCTACCGTCTACATACATGTATGTATGTGGGACCGTGTGCACACTTCTCTGATCTCTGAGGGCACTCGTCAACCTAGGCCGGGCTTTACATCCATCCAGGCCGGGCTTTACATCCATCCAGGCCGGGCTTTACATCCATCCAGACCGGGCTTTACATCCATCCAGACCGGGCTTTACATCCATCCAGGCCGGGCTTTACATCCATCCACGCCGGGCTTTACATCCATCCACGGGCTTTACATCCATCCACGCCGGGCTTTACATCCATCCACGCCGGGCTTTACATCCATCCACGCCGGGCTTTACATCCATCCAGACCGGGCTTTACATCCATCCAGCCGGGCTTTACATCCATCCACGCCGGGCTTTACATCCATCCAGAACGGGCTTTACATCCATCCAGAACGGGCTTTACATCCATCCACACCGGGCTTTACATCCATCCACACCGGGCTTTACATCCATCCACACCGGGCTTTACATCCATCCACACCGGGCTTTACATCCATCCACACCGGCTTTACATCCATCCACACCGGGCTTTACATCCATCCAGACCGGGCTTTACATCCATCCAGAAGGACATCCATCCACACACCGGGCTTTACGTCCATCGAGAAGGCCATCCATCCACACCGGCCTTTACATCCATCCACACCGGGCTTCACGTCATCCAGAAGGCCAGTTGGTGCCATGCTTCCTTGGGAACATTGACCTTAACCCCTGATCAGCCTATTGAAACTTGGAATGCGCCCTCATCCAAGATGGCCACCACACACTTTCGGTTCAGGTGGAAGTACAGCCCTACACGTTTGGTCACCAAAAGTTTCAAGGAGCCGGCCTCTTGTAGGGGGGGGGGGGGGGGGCACTTCCTTCTGACTTCAGGAGCCAGCTCCTGAGAACATCAACTTTTGGTGACCAAACGTGTAGGGCTGTACTTCCTCCTGAACCGAAAGTGTGTGGTGGCCATCTTGGATGAGGGCGCCTTCCGAGTTTCTATAGGCTGAAGATGCCCATAGATGGATGGAATTTGGACGGTTCAGCGGGGATCCATCTCTGGCTGGCTTTAGGCTGCTATTACCTGACTCTCCATAAACTAGATGAAGCCCTCGTCTACCTAATCTGTATTTTTGTACAGACCAATGTATGTTCTATGTGTTTCCGGGATGGAGTGTAGAATGAATGGTTGTTGTGGTAGCCAATCACAGGCTATTACAGTGATCATGTGACCGAGAGACGGTTTTCCTCCCGAGGCCCAAAGCTGTTGGTAACGGGTGCAGGTGGGTAGGCATGTATGCATGCAGGTGGGTGTGGGTGCAGGTGGGTGGGCATGCGTGCCGGTGGGTGCAGGTGTGCGTGCAGGTGGGTGGGCGGGCGTGCTGGCGGGTGTGTGTGTGCAGGTGGGTGGGCGTTCTTGTGGGCGGGTGCAGGTGGGTGGGCGTGCTTGCAGGCGGGTGTGGGGGCGGGCAGGCGGGTGTGGGTGCAGGGTGTGGGTGTGCAGGCGGGTGTGCATGCAGGTAGGTGAGTGGGGGCGTGCGTGGGCGTGGGTGCAGGTGGGGGTGAGCGTGCAGCAGGTGTGGGTGCAGGTGGGTGGGCGGGCGTGCAGGCGGGTGTGTGTGCAGGTGGGTGGGCGTTCTTTTGGGCGGGTGCAGGTGGGTGGTGAGCTGGGCGGGCAGGCGGAGGTAGGTGAGTGGGTGGGCGTGCTTGTAGGTGGGCGTGGGTGCAGGTGGGCGAGCGTGCAGTGCAGGTGGGGTGCAGGTGGGTGGGCGGGTGTGGGTACAGGTGGGTGTCCTGATTAGTAAATCGCCCATCACGCCCGCTGCTCTCAGATTTTGGCACCTGAAGCGCCCATCCTGACCTGCCGTGACTCGGAGATGCCGCACTCCTAAACATCCCATGTAGCAAGCCCGGGTTCACATACATGCGGTGCGGTATCATCACACGTGCTCTGTGTGCGGTGCAATCGGAGGCGTACATTTTGTATGGCTCTAATCACACCGCACCAGAACACGCAGGACCCTTTTTTTTTCTAGAATCGGATCATATAGGTACTCGCACCCATGTGATCCGATTCTGCACATCGCACCGCGTTTTGCGGATCGCTTTCAGGGTGTTAACATTCACACCCGCAACGGTTCACATGAATGGGGTGCAATTCTGATACGGTGCGGAATTCGGAATTTGTGTGAACACGGGCTAAATTAGTAGATGGAAAGCTGCCTCAGTCTTGGTTCCTCCCAGAGTCCGACGCATTTTACCCCGCCCACCGGACTTCATCGTAGAGGCCCTATGACTAAGCCCAGTGGATGGGGCGAAACGCGTTGAGGGGGAGTCGCCTAGGCTGAGGCCACTGCATGTTGGGAAGGGGTTAGCGCACCAGAACGCAGTGTGCGGCGATGATTTGTGTTTTTTTTTGTGCCATGAGCAGCATGAAGAAGCTGTAACCCCTCCCCCCGCTCCCAGCACCCCTCCCCCCGCTCCCAGCACCCCTCCCCCCACCCTCAGTGCTCAGAAAAGTGTGCACATGACTTGGCGCTCTTTCATATATAAACGTTTTCTGGCTCTTCGGTGATTTGTTTACAGATTTCTCGATTTAATCCGCATCTTCTATTTTTACAGGTGACCAAAGGCGAAACGCTGACATAGACCCTCCCCCTCCCCGCCCCCTCGCAGTGCGCCTGTTACACTGAAATATTTTATATACAGATATACGCTATGGACTTCTCATCTTCTGACCCGCCTCTGTCTCCGATGACCCCTCCCCCCTCCTCGCTGTACACCGGCTGAACACGTCACCTTGACAACGGTTGAGCGTAGATGTCCCGCCGCCATCATTCCAGTGCAGCGTCCTTTGATGCGTCGCGGGCGGAGAAGGACGCGCGGCTCGCCGTCCGCACAAATCGCATCGAACGCCAGATGTTCCCAGAAACTGGTCCTTGTGCCAACGAGACGCTTTCTACGTTTCTTTGATTTTTTTCTTTTGTATTCGTGACGCGTAATCTCTACGTTGTGTACAAATAATAAATGTTTACGGTGACAACGCTGTTCTGTGGTCGATCTGTCCGTGCGCAAATCCATTGGTCTCATCCCTAACTCCTCCCCCCGCAGAGGATCTACCCCCCCTTCTCATTTCTAACCCCTCCCCCCGCAGAGGATTACCCCTGTTCTCATCCCTAACTCCTCCCCCCGCAGAGGATCTACCCCCCCCTTCTCATTTCTAACCCCTCCCCCTGCAGAGGATCTACCCCCCCCTGTTCTCATCCCTAACCCCTCCCCCTGCAGAGGATCTACCCCCCTTCTCATTTCTAACCCCTCCCCCTGCAGAGGATCTACCCCCCCTTCTCATCCCTAACTCCTCCCCCTGCAGAGGATCTACCCCCCTTCTCATTTCTAACCCCGCCCCCTGCAAAGGATTTACCCCCCTGTTCTCATTTCTAACCCCTCCCCCTGCAGAGGATCTACCCCCCCTTCTCATTTCTAACCCCTCCCCTGCAGAGGATCTACCCCCCCTTCTCATTTCTAACTGCTCCCCCTGCAGAGGATCTACCCCCCTTCTCACTTTTAACCCCTCCCCCTGCAGAGGATTTACCCCCTCCCCCTGGAGAAGGGAATTAACCCCGTTCTCATTTTTAACCCCTCCCCCTGCAGATGATTGCGGCTGGTGATTTAATCCGTATGAATCCAGAGATAGATGGTTCCTCGTGTGCCGGGAGAGAGGAGTCTTTACTGACTAATGAAGCTGAAGAACAGTGTAAGGATTGACCACAGACCACCACAGGCCAGGCACAGACCCAGACCAGACCAGACAGACAACCACAGGCCAGACACAGCCAACCACCAGGCCAGACACAGCCAACCACAGGCCAGACACAGCCAACCACAGGCCAGACACAGCCAACCACAGGCCAGACACAGCCAACCACAGGCCAGACACAGCCAACCACAGGCCAGACACAGCCAACCACAGGCCAGACCACAGCCAACCCACAGGCCAGGCACAGACCCAGACCAGACACAGACAGACCCAGACCCAGACCAGACACAGACAGACCCAGACCAGGCCAGACACAGCAGCCAACCACAGGCCAGACACAGCCAACCACAGGCCAGACACAGCCAAACCCACAGGCCAGACACAGCCAACCACAGGCCAGACACAGCCAACCACAGGCCAGACACAGCCAACCACAGGCCAGACACAGCCAACCACAGGCCAGACACAGCCAACCACAGGCCAGACACAGCCAACCACAGGCCAGGCACAGCCAACCACAGGCCAGGCACAGCCCAACCACAGGCCAGACCCAGACCCAGACCAGACACAGACAGACCCAGACCCAGACCAGACACAGACAGACCCAGACCAGACCAGACACAGACAGACCCAGACCAGACCAGACACAGACAGACCCAGACCAGACCAGACACAGACAGACCCGACCCAGACCAGACCAGACAGACACTGTGGTTGACCCAGACCTGGCCAGACACAGACAGACCCAGACCAGACCAGACACAGACAGACCCAGACCAGACCAGACACAGCCAACCCACAGGCCAGACACAGCCAACCACAGGCCAGACACAGACAACCACAGACCAGACCAGACACAGACAACCACAGACCAGACACAGACCCAGACCAGACACAGCCAACCACAGGCCAGGCAAGCCAACCACAGGCCAGGCACAGCCAACCACAGGCCAGGCACCCCAGACGCAGCCAACCACAGACCCAGACGCAGCCAACCACAGGCCAGGTACACAGACCAACAGACACAGACAACTACAGGCCTGTGACACAGACCAGACCAACCACAGGCCAGACACAGCCAACCACAGACCAGACACAGGCCACCAGTCATAAAAAGAGTGCAACAGGAGGTTTCTCCTTCTCCATGTGGACTGGTCCCCTAAAGCCTCTTCTGGTCTGTGGTGGTCTGTGTCTGGTCTGTGGTCAATCCTTACACTGTTCTTCAGCCTCATTGGTCAGTAAGGACTCCCATCTCTCTCTCTCTCCCGGCACACGAGGAACCATCTATCTCTGGATCCATACAGAAGATTACATCCCCGGCCGCAATCACTTCCCCTTTTTAATGTCTGGTGGAAGTAAATGGAATTTTGGACTTTGTGGATCTTCCCTTTTTCCAGCCACCGCAGTTCATTCCTTTGTCTGCCTCAAACAAGCTTTTTAAATTCTGGACTTTGAATGGATGCAGACAAGAGAAGAATACAGAGAATCAGGATGTAGTTAATGTGATGTGTTCACACTGCTGGAGGGAGGCGGCCTGCCCTGATTGGATGACATCTGGTGACACAACCCCACCTGACTTCATCCGCATGCAGAGTTCCTGTCCCCGGAGCGCCTTGGAGTACGTTGATATACAAGAACGTGTGCTGTCTGGTTAGTGCGTTGTACGCTCATCCTTCCCAGCCATGGGAGCCACGAACGTTATACAGTTACTCATTGAACCACGATTGTCACTCTGCACCTCATGAACCCACGATTGTCCACTCTGCACCTCATGAACCACGATTTGTCACTCTGCACGTCATGAACCACGATTGTCACTCTGCACCTCATGAACCACGATTGTCACTCTGCACCTCATGAACCACGATTGTCACTCTGCACCTCATGAACCACGATTGTCACTCTGCACCTCATGAACCACGATTGCCACTCTGCACCTCATGAACCACGATTGTCACTCTGCACCTCATGAACCACGATTGTCACTCTGCACGTCATGAACCACGATTGCCACTCTGCACCTCATGAACCACGATTGTCACTCTGCACCTCATGAACCACGATTGTCACTCTGCACGTCATGAACCACGATTGTCACTCTGCACCTCATGAACCACGATTGTCACTCTGCACGTCATGAACCACGATTGTCACTCTGCACGTCATGAACCACGATTGCCACTCTGCACCTCATGAACCACGATTGCCACTCTGCACCTCATGAACCACGATTGTCACTCTGCACCTCATGAACCACGATTGTCACTCTGCACCTCATGAACCACGATTGTCACTCTGCACCTCATGAACCAGAATTGTCACTCTGCACCTCATGAACCACGATTGTCACTCTGCACCTCATGAACCACGATTGCCACTCTGCACCTCATGAACCACGATTGCCACTCTGCACCTCATGAACCACGATTGCCACTCTGCACCTCATGAAACCACGATTGTCACTCTGCACCTCATGAACCACGATTGTCACTCTGCACCTCATGAACTACGATTGTCACTCTGCACCTCATGAACCACGATTGTCACTCTGCACCTCATGAACCACGATTGCCACTCTGCACCTCATGAACCACGATTGCCACTCTGCACCTCATGAACCACGACTGTCACTCTGCACGTCATGAACCACGACTGCCACTCTGCACCTCATGAACCACGATTGTCACTCTGCACGTCATGAACCACGATTGTCACTCTGCACCTCATGAACCACGATTGTCACTCTGCACCTCATGAACCACGATTGTCACTCTGCACCTCATGAACCACGATTGTCACTCTGCACCTCATGAACCAGAATTGTCACTCTGCACCTCATGAACCACGATTGTCACTCTGCACCTCATGAACCACGAATGTCACTCTGCACCTCATGAACCACGATTGTCACTCTGCACGTCATGAACCACGATTGTCACTCTGCACGTCATGAACCACGATTGTCACTGCACCTCCTGAACCACGACTGTCACTCTGCACCTCATGAACCACGACTGTCCACTCTGCACCTCATGAACCACGACTGTCACTCTGCACGTCATGAACCACGATTGTCACTCTGCACCTCATGAACCACGATTGTCACTCTGCACCTCATGAACCACGATTGTCACTCTGCACCTCATGAACCACGACTGTCACTCTGCACCTCATGAACCACGACTGTCACTCTGCACGTCATGAACCACGATTGTCACTCTGCACCTCATGAACCACGATTGTCACTCGGCACCTCATGAACCACGATTGTCACTCGGCACCTCATGAACCACGATTGTCACTCTGCACCTCATGAACCACGATTGTCACTCTGCACCTCATGAACCACGATTGCCACTCTGCACCTCATGAACCACGATTGCCACTCTGCACCTCATGAACCACGATTGCCACTCTGCACCTCATGAACCACGATTGCCACTCTGCACCTCATGAACCACGATTGTCACTCTGCACCTCATGAACCACGATTGTCACTCTGCACCTCATGAACCACGATTGTCACTCTGCACCTCATGAACCACGATTGTCACTCTGCACCTCATAAACCACGATTGTCACTCTGCACCTCATGAACCAGAATTGTCACTCTGCACCTCATGAACCACGATTGTCACTCTGCACCTCATGAACCACGAATGTCACTCTGCACCTCATGAACCACGATTGTCACTCTGCACCTCATGAACCACGATTGTCACTCTGCACGTCATGAACCACGATTGTCACTGCACCTCCTGAACCACGACTGTCACTCTGCACCTCATGAACCACGACTGTCACTCTGCACCTCATGAACCACGATTGTCACTCTGCACGTCATGAACCACGACGATTGTCACTCTGCACCTCATGAACCACGATTGTCACTCTGCACCTCATGAACCACGATTGTCACTCTGCACGTCATGAACCACGAATGTCACTCTGCACCTCATGAACCACGATTGTCACTCTGCACCTCATGAACCACGATTGTCACTCTGCACCTCATGAACCACGATTGTCACTCTGCACCTCATGAACCACGATTGTCACTCTGCACGTCATGAACCACGATTGTCACTCTGCACGTCATGAACCACGATTGTCACTCTGCACCTCATGAACCACGATTGTCACTCTGCACGTCATGAACCACGATTGTCACTCCGCACCTCATGAACTATACCTGAGACTTCACGTCAGGTGATTATTCATTTATTTTTTATCATTTGCACACTTTAGCGCCACATTTGTACTGTTTTATTTGCTTGTCATTACACGTCAGTATCCCATAGCAACGTCTGACAAAAAGATCTAAAAACACGGAAGGGGCAGACTTTGTGAGAATTATCATTTGTGTCAAACGATTGGCTGGGGCTGTACATTCCAAAGGCACAGGATGGGTTCCCATCTCCCGGGTGGTTGGCAGTAGAGCGGCTTTTCTTGGTTCTCGTTTTCTCGTTGTTCCTTTAGATGGGACTGATCCCTCCCTCATAGGGTTCTACATCCACAATCCCTCCACAGATGTGAAGATCTGCTCTTCCACGTGTTGTATGTTCTGCACACATGCTGGTTAGCACACGCAGGACGTGAACTCAAAAAGCCAAGATTTGTTCTTAGGAAACACCCGGAGAGGTAAAAGTGGGTCCAAAGGCAAAAGATTTATACCTTAATACAATGCAGGCCCCTCCCCCCACCCCGTACATACGATATGGAAACACGTAGGGGCCGAGGTGCAGAAAAATGGCAGCAGGTGCTCTGGACTGATGAGTCAAAATGTGAAATATGTTACATAGTTAGTCTGGCTGAAAAAAGACAAAAGTCCATCCAGTTCAACCATTAAAAAAAAGTTATAATTGGTGTTGCTGAAGGGCTGGTGAGCAATACAATAATGAGTGTTTGCAGCCAACTGTGAAGCATGGTGGAGGTTCCTTGTACGTTTTGGGGCTTCATTTCTGCCAATGGAGTTGGAGATTTGGTCAGGATCAATGGTGTCCTCAATGCTGAGAAATCCAGGCAGATACTTCTCCATCATCCCGGCGTGTGATTGGCCCCAAATGTATTCTGCAGCAGGACAACCACCCCGCCCAACATCCAGCCAATGTCATTAGAAACTCTCTTCAGTATAAAGAAGAACAAGGGGCCCAGGAAGTGATGGTTTGGCCCCCACAGAGCCCTGATCTTGCCATCATGGAGTCTGTCTGGGGTGACATGAAGACACAGAAGGATCGGAGGCGTCTGACATCCACAGAAGATCTGGGCTTAGTTCTCCGAGATGCACAGAGAACGACCTACCGACCGACTTCCTTCACTGTGTGTGAGGCCCCTGATGAAGTCACCTGTTGTGATGTAACATGTAAGGTGGGCCGATGATGTCAAGCCGCTCATCCGGAAGTTTTTGAGCCGCCATCTTCACCAAAGAACACTGGACTTGGGGGGGCGAGCTGGGGGTCTAGGAGGTCACCTCATCCCAAATATTGTTTGTATTCGGATTTCTCTTCATTTACTTTCCACTTTCTTAACTGATAAAAAATAAACTATTAACTCTTCTATTTCTGAAAGAAATCTGCATTTGCAGGATATGTTCACACCCGCCCTAAAACTTTTACACAGAGATTTGTCACTATTGTTCTGATCACGGTTCTCCTAGCTGGAGAGGAAGCCATACCTGAGGGGCTGCAGTGCAAGAATCTCCCTGCTTCTGCATCATCCATTCTGTGGATCTTTGCTGCTTCCACCTCCATCATTACCCCTCCAGTCAGTGAGGGGGGGGGGGAGTTCTGACAAGAGGAAGCAAAGCCCTGCTCCTCTACCAAGATGGCCACCTCCACACTGAGACGCAGTGCAGAACAAGGCATGGTAAGTCCATGATGGGGAAAAGATCGGCTGCAGAGACCACAGATAACGTGACCAGTTCTTGTCTTCTGTCAGCGTTTGTGAGCCCAGCCTCCTCCGTTCAGGTTCTTCGTAGCCCGGGGGGGGGGGTCACACTGGTGGCCCTCCAGCTGTTGTTGCAAAACTACAAGTCCCATCATGCCTCTGCCTTTGGGAGTCATGCTTCTATCTGGCAATGCCTCATGGGACTTGTAGTTAGAGGGCTGCCAGTTTGACACCCGTGTGCAGCCTTTCTCCCAGCATTCCCTGCGGTCACAGGAAACCATTCAGGAACTCAGGGGTAGAACTAGGCAAAGGGCACAGCCCCCCTCTAGTGGTAGACCAGTGCATGTACAGGGTAAGCTCAGCCTAGCTTTGTGTCTGGAGGAGGCAGGACATCTCTCCCCGGGTTCACATACATGTGGTGCGGCCTATCACGTGTGATTCACACCGGAACCGCACCCCCCTGCAGATCACATGCGGTCTGTGTGCGGTGCCATCCGAGTCGTACATTTTCTACGGCTCTAATTGCACCAAAAACACGCAGGACCCCTTTTTGGGTCAGCACTAGAATCGGATCGCACTTGTATTCGCACCTCGATCTGATTCTGCACATTGCAGTGCGTTTTGCGGACCAGTTTCGGGGTGTTGGTAACATACACACCCGTGGCGGTTCACATGAACGGGGGGCGATTCTGCGGCGGTGCGGAATTCGCACAGAAAACGAGAATTCTGCATCAGTGTGAACCCGGAGCTGAAGGACCATCGCTGCATTCAGCTGCCAGGAACAAAAAATGCAAAACGCATCAAAAACGCAAATGGCAAAACGCACTGAAAAATGGACAAAACACAAACTGCATCGGTGTAAGACATGAAGTGCATTGAGGACGCAGGAAAAAAAAAATGCATGTGTGTTGTGTTTTTAATCCGTCCAGCAACAAGATGGCCAAAAAAAAAAAAATTCTAAAAACATCAAAAACAGGTGCGCGCAAAACGCACTGCAAAATGGACAAATCGCAAACTGCATTGCTGTAAAACAGACATGAAATGCATTAAAAACGCATCAAAAAATGAAGGTGTTGTGTGTTTAAATCCATCCAGCAACAAGATGGGTAAAAAAAAAAAAAAAAAAAAATTATAAAAACCGCGTCAAACAGGCGCGCGCAAAAACGCACTGCAAACGGGACAAAGCATTGGTGCAAAACAGACATGACATGCATTGAAAACGCAGCAAAAATGAACGTGTTGCTTTAACGCGTTTCACGTTTTTAATCTTCCCAACAAGTTCGACAAAATTTAAAAAAAACATGCGTGCAAAAAAACCGCAAAACCGACAAAACGCAAACTATGAAGGTGTTGTGTGTTTAATCCGTCCGGCAACAAGATGGCCAAAAAAGAAAAAAAAAATCTACAAAATGCGTCAAACAGGGGCGCGCAAAACGCACTGCAAAAAAGGACAAAGCAGACGTGAAATGCACTGAAAATGCAGCAAAAATGAACGTGTTGAGTTTTTGATGCGTTTCGTGTTTTTAATCTGCCCAACAAAAAAACGTGCGTGCAAAAAAATGCAAAACCGACAAAACGCAAACTATGTTGGTGTGAAAAAGGCCTAAAATGAACTAAAAATGCAGAAAAAAAGAAAAATTGCACGTTGCGTTTTTGATGCGTTTTTAAGCTGCCCAGTTACAAGTTGGCCAAAAATAAAAAAAAAGCATCAAAAATGTGTAAAAAACGCACACGGGAAAACGAACTGCAAAACAGACAAAATGTGAACCAGGCCTGAAATACACTGAAAGCCCATAAAACAAAACAAAAAAAAACGTTGCATTTTGATGCGCTTTTTGTTTCTGCGAAGTCACATGACTTATGAAAACCGCACCCAAAATGTGGTAAAATCACGCGTTTCGGCGGCCATTATTGGCAACTTTTCCTCTATCCGCAAAATGCTGTTCGGTCGATATATCAATGCAGACCTAATGACGGTCAGCTCTGATTGGCTCAGTCTGGGGACTACCGAGAACTGTCCCTACTATGGGATGGAGATGAGGTAGGGGGAGGGGTGTTCTGCAGTCCCACTACTTCCTGTCCTAGGGTGACAACGGGTCCATAGACAAAGTGCAGTGAATGAGCGTTGTCACCCTGGGACAGGAAGTTTCTTCCTGGCAGGATCATCAGATGACAGAAGAATCCTAGGGGCCCATACACACGATCAGCCAAAGCAGGTGGTTGAGCTGCAATTTTACTGCCCACCTAAAGAAGGGCGTGCGGCCGCCACGTTTCACCTCCTGGTCCAATTTAAACCACGTGTTGCATTCAGTGGGCGGTGCCGGCGCGGGATCGTGACCCATTATTGGGCCTTCCTTGCTGTCGCAAGTCCCATTTTATAGGCTGACTCCGCCCAGACGCGTCATTGGTCCATTGGTTTATTTACAAACAAAAGTCTTTATTAGGAAATTATTTACATAACGTCTCAAACATTTCCAGGGTGCGTTTAATCTCTCGGATCTGTTTGGCCAGCGTGTGGATGGGTTGCATGGAGCGGTCGAGTTCTTCGCAGCGCGCCATCAGCGTGTACATCCCCTGCGGAGGAGAGGAGAGGGTTAATGTGGGGGGAGGGGGTAGAGTCTTATCAAACTGCCCCCTCTGGTGGGCGGAGTGTGTACTGCACCAATCCCAGACTATATACAGGGGACCCCACCATGGCGGATGCAGTGATCAGGAGGGACTCCTCTAGGCCTGAGAGGTGCATGCTGGGGAGGAAAGAACTAGAGGATGCTGGATGTCCTCCAGCCAGGAAATGGGGCGGAGCTCTATCTGACTGGCTGCAGCTTCTAATGCACATTGTGAGAAGCACCCAGTGTGCAGTGAGATCAGAGGAACTAGGGGAGGAGCCGATACACCTGTGCAAGACTGAAGGGGAGGAGCCGGTACACCTGGGCAAGACTGAAGGGGAGGAGCCGGTGCACCTGGGCAAGACTGAAGGGGAGGAGCCGGTGCACCTGGGCAAGACTGAAGGGGAGGAGCCGGTGCACCTGCGCAAGACTGATGGGGAGGAGCCGGTGCACCTGCGCAAGACTGATGGGGAGGAGCCGGTGCACCTGCGCAAGACTGATGGGGAGGAGCCGGTGCACCTGCGCAAGACTGATGGGGAGGAGCCGGTGCACCTGCGCAAGACTGAAGGGGAGGAGCCGGTACACCTGTGCAAGACTGGAGAGGGGTTGGAGGAAGGATAGAAGACTGAAGGGGGGGGGGGGTGGAGGGAGGATAGAAGACTGAAGGGGGGGGGGGGGGGTGGAGGGGGGACTGAGGGGGGGAGGAGGATAGAAGACTGAAGGGGGGGAGGGAAGATAGAAGACTGAAGGGGGGGGGGGGGGGGAGGAAGGATAGAAGACTGAAGGGGGGGGGGGGGGGGGGAGGAAGGATAGGAGACTGAAGGGGGGGGGGGGGGAGGAGGAAGGGCAAGATGAAGGGGGGGGGGGGGGGAGGAGGAAGGATAGGAGACTGAAGGGGGGGGGGGGGGGGGGGAGGAGGAAGGATAGGAGACTGAAGGGGGGGGGGGGGAGGAGGAAGGATAGAAGACTGAAGGGGGGGGGGGGGGAGGAGGAAGGATAGAAGACTGAAGGGGGGGGGGGGAGGAGGAAGAATAGAAGACTGAAGGGGGGGGGGGGAGGAGGAAGGATAGAAGACTGAAGGGGGGGGGGAGGAGGAGGAAGGATAGAAGACTGAAGGGGGGGGGGGAGGAGGAGGAGAGGAGGATAGAAGACTGAAGGGGGGGGGGGAGGAGGAAGGATAGAAGACTGAAGGGGGGGGGGGGGGGAGGAGGAAGGATAGAAGACTGAAGGGGGGGGGGGGGGGAGGAGAGGATAGAAGACTGAAGGGGGGGGGGGGGGGAGGAGGAAGGATAGAAGACTGAAGGGGGGGGGGGAGGACAAAAGGATAGAAGACTGAATGGGGGGGGGGGGAGGAGGAGGAGGAAGGATAGAAGACTGAATGGGGGGGGGGGGGGGAGGGGGAGGAAGGATAGAAGACTGAAGGGGGGGGGGGGTGGAGGAAGGATAGAAGACTGAAGGGGGGTGGGGAGGAGGAAGGATAGAAGACTGAAGGGGAGGGGGGGGGAGGAGGAAGGATAGAAGACTGAAAGGGGCTGTGTGGGTGGAGGGAGGATAGAAGACTGAAAGGGGGGGCGGAGGGAGGATAGAAGACTGAAAGGGGGGGGGGAGGGAGGATAGAAGGCTGAAAGGGGGGGTGGAAGGAAAGAAGGCTGAAAGGGGGGGTGGAAGGAAGAAGACTGAAGGGGAGGAGCCGGTACACCTGTGCAAGACTGGAGAGGGGTTGGAGGAAGGATAGAAGATTGAAGGAGGGGGGGGGGGGTGGAGGGAGGATAGAAGACTGAAGGGGGGGGGGGGGGAGGATGGAGGGAGGATAGAAGACTGAAGGGGGGGAGGGAAGATAGAAGACTGAAGGGGGGGAGGGAAGATAGAAGACTGAAGGGGGGGGGGTGGGGGGAGGATAGAAGACTGAAGGGGGGGGGGGGGGGGTGGGGGGGGGGGTGGGGAGGATAGAAGACTGAAGGGGGGGGGGGGGGAGGATAGAAGACTGAAGGGGGGGGGGGGGGGGGGGGGGGGATAGAAGACTGAAGGGGGGGGGGGGGGAGGATAGAAGACTGAAGGGGGGGGGGGGGGGGGGAGGAGGGATAGAAGACTGAAGGGGGGGGGGGGGAGGATAGAAGACTGAAGGGGGGGGGGGGGAGGAGGAAGGATAGAAGACTGAAGGGGAGGGGGGGGAGGAGGAAGGATAGAAGACTGAAAGGGGGGTGTGTGTGGAGGGAGGGAGGATAGAAGACTGAAAGGGGGGGCGGAGGGAGGATAGAAGGCTGAAAGGGGGGGTGGAAGGAAAGAAGACTGAAGGGGGGGGGTGGATTTAAGTGACTTTGAATGTGACATGGTTGTTGGTGTCAGATGGGCTGGTCTGAGTATTTAAAAAAAACTGATGATCTACTGTGGAGGAAGGATAGAAGACTGAAGGGGGGGGGGGGGGATGGAGGGGGGACAGAAGACTGGAGGGGGGATAAAAGGCTAAAGGGGGGGGTTGGAGGGGTGGAATGATAGAAGACTGAAAGGGTGGAAGGGGTGGAGGAAGGATAGAAGGAGGGGGGGGTGTGGAGACTGATAAAAGGTGATGGGGGGGGGGGGGTGTGTGGTAAAGTTAAAGACAAACAAAAATAATTCCCAACTCCAGCTGGAAGCCACGCAGCAGGTAGGAATACGATACAGTGGACTGTCACCCCGCCTCATCCGGGCCAAGCTGTCCGGCTGCAGTGTGTAACGGTTCTTGGACAGCTTGGCCCGGATGTAAATGTGGAAAAGGGATATAAATGGAGGCGTGTGAAATAAAGAGGGAATTTCTATACGGAATACAATGGATACGGGTGTCGGCTCACATCCCTGCCTACTATAGTGAGCCTTTACAAGCCAGTCTGTGGACTATGTGTCCACAAGGTGACAACGCTGCAGTGATTTCACTCCAAAGCCAGCAACGTTGTCACCCTGCTGAGAGAAGACCTGCAAATCAAAGGATGAAAGGAGTACAACAAGGTTTTTGTTTTGTTACAGGGGTCTCAGAAACTGTGTTACTACTACTGAGTGACGGCATCGACTTCTTGGGATGGGGGAAGTCACCGAACGGTAACCGGCATCACCAAACCCGCCATTGCTGCCAGCGGGGGGTCACTGACCTTTATACTCATATCTACCGACTCCCCAGGCTGTCCACTGAGTCGCGGTACGTCTGGATGTAGCCAACGCTGAGCGCCGTCATCTGTGGAGACATCACATGACCTCAGAGGGACGCACATAAGACACAGGAGGGTCTGCGGGCTGGGGCTGAGGTGTGTCAGACAATTGTGAACTGGAGGGGGGAAGGGGGGGGAGGTCAGGGAGTGGGAGGGTCAGAGAGTAGGGGGGGGGGGGGGTCAGGGAGTGGGGAGGGTCAGAGGATGGGGGGGGGGGGGTCAGGGAGTTTCTTTTGGAGTGGGAGGGTCAGAGAGTGTGGGGGGGTCTGAGAGTGGGGAGGGTGGAGTCAGGGAGCGGTTGAGGGTCAGAGAGTGGGGGAGGGGGGGGAGTCAGGGGGAGTCAGGGAGTGGGAGGGGGGGGAGGTCAGGGTAGTGGGAGGGTCAGAGAGTGGAGGGGGGTTAGGGAGTGTGGAGGGTCAGGGAGTAGGGGGGTCAGGGAGTGGGGGGGGTTTAGAGAGTGGGGGAGAGTGGAGTCGGGGGGTCAAGGAGTGTGGGGGGATCGTCAGGAGTGGGAGGGTCAGAGTGGAGGGGGGGGTGGTCAGGGAGTGGGAGGGTCAGAGTGGAGGGGGGGGGGTCGGGGAGGGGGGAGTCAGGGGGTCAGAGAGGTGGGGGAGGGGGGTCAGGGAGTGGGGAGGGTGGAGTCAGGGGGACAGGGAATGGGGGGGGGGGGGGGGGGGGGGAGATGGGGGGGGGGGGGGTCAGAGAGTAGGGAGGGTGGAATTAGGGGGTCAGGGACAGGGAATGGCGGGTCAGACCGCAGTGGGGAGGGTGGAGTCGGGGGGTCAAGGAGTGGGAGGGTCAGAGTGGAGGGAGGTCAGGGAGGGGGGAGTCAGAGAGTGGTGGGGGGGGGGTCAGGGAGTGGGGAGGGTGGAGTGGAGTCAGGGAATGGGGGGGGGGGTCAGAGAGTGGGGAGGGTGGAGTCAGGGAATGGGGGGGGTCAGAGAGTGGAGGGGGGGTGTCAGGGAGCGGGGGGGGGGGGGGGGGGGTCAGGGAGCGGGGGGCTGGGTATGGCCTCATACACCATCTCCATCCCCGGGACTCACGTTCTGGATGGTGCTGTTCAGACTCTTCATCATCTGGTCCACCTTCAGGGCGACATCTTGTGTCAGGATCTCCAGGTCCTTCAGCACCTCCACATCGATCGGCGGGATGTCGGCTCGACTTCTCTGCAACGCCTGATGGCGGACTCCCGCCCTCCCCTGGAACACCAACCGCCTCATTATCACCTGACTGCCCACCGCCAAACCCGCCGCCCATCTAAACCACACCACACCCACCACCCCCTACCTACAAGTCTGAGCAGTGACCACATATACAGACCCCCCCCCCCGCACCCTCTATATAATGTACAGACCCCCCCCCTCCTCTATATAATGTACAGACCCCCCCTCCTCTATATAATGTACAGACCCCCCTCCTCTATATAATGTACAGACCCCCCCTCCTCTTCTATATAATGTACAGACCCCCCCTCCTCTATATAATGTACAGACAGACCCCCTCCCCCTCTATATAATGTACAGACCCCCCCCCTCCCCCCCTCTATATAATGGACAGACCCCCCTCCCCCTCTATATAATGGACAGACCCCCCCTCCCCTCTATATAATGGACAGACCCCCCTCCTCCTCTATATAATGGACAGACCCCCCCTCCACCTCTATATAATGGACAGACCCCCCTCCACCTCTATATAATGGACAGACCCCCTCCCCTCTATATAATGGACAGACCCCCCCCCCCTCTATATAATGGACAGACCCCCCCCCTCCCTCTATATAATGTACAGACCCCCCTCCTCTATATATATGTACAGACCCCCCCCCTCCTCTATATAATGTACAGACCCCCCTCCTCTATATTAAATAGACAGACCCCCCTCCACCTCTATATAATGTACAGACCCCCCCTCCACCTCTATATAATGTACAGACCCCCCCTCCACCTCTATATAATGTACAGACCCCCCTTCCTCTATATAATGGACAGACCCCCCTCTATATATATGTACAGACCCCCCCTCCACCTCTATATAATGCACAGACCCCCCTCCTCCTCTATATAATGGACAGACCCCCCTCCTCCTCTATATATAATGCACAGACCCCCCTCCCTCTATTAATGGACAGACCCCCCTCTATATAATGGACAGACCCCCCTCCTCCTCTATATAATGCACAGACCCCCCTCCCCCTCTCTATATAATGCACAGCCCCTCCGCACCGTGTCCGGCGCTCATGCTCCGCCCCCTCCGCTCTCCGCAGTCCGGAGTTTTCGCTCCAATTGTCCTCCACAGACGGCCCCGCCCTCCGGCCAGACACCAATCCGCTTCCGGGACACGGCAGGAGGGCGGGGCGGGGGATGAAGGTGACGTCATTAGAGCGGCGATACATTGTAGCCGAGAGAGGGAAGATTTTTAACGTCACAGCGGAGGGCGGGGCTGTCAGAACTCAGAGAGAGTGGGTGTGGGGGATGTAGATGCAGTGTGGGATCTGTAGATCAGTTATGGGTGGATTATATAGATCTGTAGATCAGTTATGGGTGCAGTGTGGGATCTGTAGATCAGTTTATGGGTGGGACAGTGTGGGGATCTGTAGATCAGTTATGGGCGGAGTGTGGGGATCTGTAGATCAGTTATGGGCGGAGTGTATAGATCTGTAGATCAGTTATGGTTGAGTGTATAGATCTGTAGATCAGTTATGGGCGGTTAGTGTGTATAGATCTGTAGATCAGTTATGGGTGGAGTGTAGGGATCTGTAGATCAGTTATGGGCAGAGTGTGATATCTGTAGATCATTATGGGTGACGTGTGTATAGATCTGTAGATCAGTTATGGGTGGAGTGTATAGATCTGTAGATCAGTTATGGGTGGAGTGTGGGATCTGTAGATCAGTTATGGTTGCAGTGTGGGATCTGTAGATCAGGTATGGGTGCGAGTGTGGATCTGTAGATCAGTTATGGGTGCAGTGTGGGATCTGTAGATCAGTTATGGGTGAGTGTGGGTAGATCTGTAGATCAGTTATGGGTGCAGTGTATTGAGATCTGTAGATCAGTTATGGGTGCAGTGTGGGATCTGTTGATCAGTTATGGGCGGAGTGTGACATCTGTAGATCATTATGGGTGACGTGTATAGATCTGTAGATCAGTTATGGGTCGGAGTTTGGGATCTGTAGATCAGTTATGGGTGGAGTGTATAGATCTGTAGATCAGTTATGGGTGCAGTGTGGGATCTGTAGATCAGTTATGGGTGCAGTGTGGGATCTGTAGATCAGTTATGGGCGGAGTCTGGGATCTGTAGGAGGTGAAATTGGTGAAATCTTCCTCGGCGTCCCCTATGAGAGATGATATCTTATAAGCAGCCACTCTGGGAATGGAGCCGACTCTCCACATAGGGGAACTAACCACCAAACTTTAATAAAAAGGTACCTGCCGCCATCTTGGATCTGGGCTGTGACTCCTTGCAGCCTCTGTGTGTGGCGCGGTGGGGGTATCCGGTGCGGTGTGGCATGCCTCGTGTATTCCTGACAGGTACCTTTTTTATTGAAGTTTGTGGTGGATCCATCCTGCCTTGTATCATGGTTCAGGCTGGTGGTGGTGGTGTCATGGGGTGGGGGATCCATCCTGCCTTGTATCAATGGTTCAGGCTGGTGGGGGTGTGTCATGGTGTGGGGGATCCATCCTGCCTTGTATCAACAGTTCAGGCTGGTGGTGGTGGTGTGTCATGGTGTGGGTGGATCCATCCTACCTTGTATCAATGGTTCAGGCTGGTAGTGGTGGTGTCATGGCGTGGTGGATCCATCCTGCCTTGTATCAATGGTTCAGGCTGGTGGTGGGGGTGTCATGGTGTGGAGGATCCATCCTGCCTTGTATCAATGGTTCAGGCTGGTGGGGGTGGTGTCATGGTGTGGGGGATCCATCCTGCCTTGTATCAATGGTTCAGGCTGGTGGTGGTGTCATGGTGTGGTGGGTGGATCCATCCTGCCTTGTATCAATGGTTCAGGCTGGTGGGTGGTGGTGTCATGGCGTGGTGGATCCATCCTGCCTTGTATCAATGGTTCAGGCTGGTGGTGGGGGTGTCATGGTGTGGAGGATCCATCCTGCCTTGTATCAATGGTTCAGGCTGGTGGGGGTGGTGTCATGGTGTGGTGGATCCATCCTGCCTTGTATCAGCAGTTCAGGCTGGTGGTGGTGGTGTCATGGTGTGGGGGATCCATCCTGCCTTGTATCCATGGTTCAGGCTGGTGGTGGTGGTGTCATGTGTGTGGGGGAGATTTTCTTGGCACACTTTGGGCCCCTTAGTACCAATTGAGCATCGTATAAATGCCACGGCCTACCTGAGTATTGTTGCTGACCATGTCCACCCCTCCATGACTCCAGTCTCCCCATCTTCTGATGGCTCCTCCCAGCAGGATAATGCTCCATGTTACAAAGCTCCAATCATCTCCAACATGACAATGAGGTCACTGGACTCCAACGGCCTCCACACACCAGATCTCCATCCAATAGAGGACCTTTGGGTTGTGGTGGAACGGGAGATTCCCATCATAGGATGTGCAGCCGACAAATCTGCAGCAACTGAGTGATGCCATCATGTCAACATGGACCAAAATCTCTGAGGAACGTTCCCAACACCTTGTAGAATCTATGCCACCAAGAATGAAGGCCAAAGGGGGTCCAACCCGGGACTAGCGAAGGTGGACCTCATAAAGCGGCTGGTGAGTGTAGATCGTATTTGAGGTCTAGCAAATCGTAAATTCATTTTGCTATATAATATGTTGGCGTTCGGTTTGTGAAACCTTCTCAGATGGAAATAAAATCGTATTTAGGATAGTTGGCTTTCAGGGCGTGTCCGCTGGAGCACAGAAAAGACTCGACAGCTCCCTACAGCACACACCCGATTGGGTGGTGGGTGAGTAAAGATGGCTGCCGCAGCAGCTCTGCTCTCTCATTTGGAGAACCGGACCCGACACAGAACCTCAGGTCAGATCGACTTGCGTGTTTTTCACTGTTTTGTAATGTATTTTCTGTAAATATTTACGGCATCATTTTTCTTTTCAGGAACCCCTTCCTGCCCAGCCCCGGCTTCCATTTCACAGGGTGTGAAAAGGATCAATCGATCACGTTGACCGCCGTCATTGGCTGTCAGACTGGTTTGGAGCTGGTGCTGATCATCAGCAGAGACCGGCAGCTCGGTCACTGTGCTGGGGGGGGGGGGGGGGTGTGTGCAGTGAGCGCGCTCGTAGCACAGAAAGCTCTTCTGCTCATGGACATATGTGTTATGAGGGTGGCCAAGGGGTCTCCTAACTATGGCCCTCCAGTTGTTGAGGAACTGCAAGTCCCATGAGGTCTTGCAAGACTCTGACAGCCACAGGCAAGACTCCCAGAGGAAGAGGCATGATGGGACTTGTAGTACTTCAACAGCTGGAGGACCATAGTTTGGAGAGAACATTTGGAGACCCCCGGGTTACACCATAGTTACAAATCTTTCATCTGTGAATAAACAGGAATGGAAGGACTTCATCTCGTTTGAAGAGCTGCTGTAGTGTATACATTCCTGTCTGGATGTGGCAGCGAGCATTACGAACATTCCTTTAAGTGAAGGTTCACCTATTTCTACAAATCATGAAAAGGTGGACTAATACCCAATACCCTCTCCACCCCCCCCCCCCCGCCCCCAGTGCGGGGATCTGAAGACCCCGCTTTCCTTTCACTTCTTTCCTTAGGGCTTCCAGGACAGATCAGAGAGTTTCCGATTGGTCAAAGTAGTCATGTGAATCGTTCTGATCCATTCAAGAAGCCGTAGGGAAGGAAGAGGTAGAAGAAGGGGGTTCTCATATCCCTGGGCTGCCCTGCTGGCTGTTTGGGCAGTGGCAGCTAATCACCCACAAAGGTAAATGCAGCATGGACCGGGGGGTGGGGAGAGGCAGAGTAGCAGTGCTTTCTCCTTTAAGTGAAGGTCCGCTTTATGACACACAGGCCGGCTAACCTCCCTAGCACGGTCTTCAAATAATTCCTGATGGGGCCCCCCCCATCCTAAACAGCCTAAGACAGCAGGTGAGGAGTAAACACCCATCTTCGAGTCGATTTTGTACCTAAAACAGAATTACTCTATACCCCCTATAATAATCCATAATCTATAATCCATAATTCCCGCTGTCATGGAGTTACCTTCGTAACAAATGTACACTATGACACCACTCAGTAGACACCAAACACGCCCATAATACAAGGTCTAGATAGTTAATAATAGACATTGGATCTCCTGAGAGATCTACACTATATTGCCCCAAGTATACAAGTACACACATGGCCTTTATTGGCCTCCCAGTCTTTTGGAGGTCTTTAGCTATTGACTCTGCAGACAGTTGGCGACTTCTGCGCACTGTGCGCTTCAGCATGCGCTGACCCCGCCCTGTCATGTGACGTGGCCTACCACTTGGTGGCTGAGTGGCTGTTGTTCCCAGTTGCTTCCACTTTGTTATAATCCCACTAACAGTTGAGCGTGGAATATTTAGTAGCCAGGAAATGTCACGGATGGACTTATTGCCCAGGTGGCCACCTATCACGGGACCACGCTTGGAGTCACTGAGCTCCTGAGAGCGACCCATTCTTTCACCAATGTTTGTAGAAGCAGTCTGCATGCCTAGGGGCTTGATTGTATACACCTGTGTCCATGGAGGGGATTGGAACACCTGAATCACATGATATGGAGGGGATTGGAACACCTGAATCACATGATTGGGAGGGGATTGGAACACTTGAATCACATGATTGAGAGGGGATTGGAACACCTGAATCACATGATATGGAGGGGATTGGAACACCTGAATCACATGATATGGAGGGGATTGGAACACCTGAATCACATGATATGGAGGGGATTGGAACAACTGAATCACATGATATGGATGGATTGGAACACCTGAATCACATGATTGGGAGGGGATTGGAGCACCTGAATCACGATTGGGAGGGGATTGGAACACCTGAATCACATGATTGGTAGGGGATTGGAACACCTGAATCACGATTTGGAGGGGATTGGAACACCTGAATCACATGATATGGAGGAGATTGGGACACTTGAATCACATGATATGGAGGGGATTGGAACACCTGAATCACATGATTGGGGAGGGGATTGGAACACCTGAATCACATGATTGGGAGGGAATTGGAACACCTGAATCACATGATTGGGAGGGAGATTGGAATACCTGAATCACATGATTTGGAGGGCGGGGCCAATACTTTGGGCAATGTAGAGTACATAAGATCTATATCATATTTGGTGTCTAACAAATCATAATGTCATTCTACTAAATAATACGCTGGTTGTCGACACATAGTGGGCGGAGCAGTCTTGCCTTGGGCGCTGTTATCACATGACCCGTACTGCCTGGTACAGCTGATCTGTGTGTCTGTGGCTCAGCCACATCTCCTCCCAGACTGATGGAACGCGCTCCTTTATTACTTTTATTATTGGTTACAGTGTTACATTCATGGACATAAATTAGAATAAATAAGACGTTCCACGGAGGTGGTGACACGCGGGAGGGAGCAGGATACGGACAGAGCTGCCTAAATGACACAATGCAACCAATCTACACACATCGCATCCTGAACGGTTTTTTGGGATCCATTTTTGGACACGCTCAGCGATGATATGCCGAGGAGGGGAGCGACCGCCAACATTTCTGCATGTGTGGACGACAAAAAGAGGACATTAGGAGCGGCATGGTGCCTCTGCCATTGGCTGAGTTACACAGAGATAAGGATCATCGGGGTTCTCCTTTAACCACGAATCTCCCAGATATAAGGAGCGATACTCGTATTTATCGTGTTCAGACTTTTCCAGGAAAAGGGGCTCATTAGTAATTTTATTTCCCCACAAGAAGCATCTAATGAGAATGAACCCTCTACAACCCCCCCCCCCCCCCCCCCCCACCTCCCCCCCCCCCACCTTCTTCCTATAAAGCCCAGTTCCCTGTTGTGTTATCATTTGGGACGGGAAATGCCTTCAAATCCCTTTTTTCCTTAGTGAAAATGCTGATTTCTGTTCTCCCCCTCCAGTTCTCGGTGCTGGCAGAGCTGAGTAGCAGCCACACCCCTCATTATAGCCACACCCCTCATTATAGCCACACCTCTCATCACACAGGCTTATATTGCATAGGAAGAGTCGGGAGGTGTTTGACCAGAGAGGGGCCATGTTTGATCATTAAGGGGGTGTGACTGACCATTGCAGGGGTGTGTCCAGAGAGGGGCCATGGCTGACCATTGAAGGGGTGTGTCCAGTTAGAGAGGGGCTGTGTCTGCCCAGGGAGGGGTGTGTCTGACCATTGATTGCTCTGATGAAAGGGAATGTGAGGATGCCGGAACACGTTGGTACCATCATTGATTCTAATCCATATTGGAATAATTATATACTTGGAGAATAAATTCCTGGTGCGGCACTGATCCAGAGAGGGGGGGCGTGTCTAATCATTGAGGGGGGGTGTCTGACCATTGAGGGGGACCATTGAGGGGGGGTGTCTGATCATTAAGGGTGTGTGTCTGAGAATTGAGGGGGTGTGTCTCATCCAGAGAGGGGGTTTATCTGATCGGTAAGGGTGTGTGTCTGATCATTAAGGGTGTGTGTCTGATCATTGAGGGGGGTGTCTGAGCATTAAGGGGGTGTGTCTGATGATTGAGGGGGAGGGGGGTGTCTGATCATTGAGGGGGGTGTCTGATCATTGAGGGGGTGTCTGATCATTGAGGGGGGTGTCTGAGCATTGAGGGGGTGTGTGTCTGATCATTGAGGGGGGTGTCTGATCATTGAGGGGGTGTGTCTGATCATTGAGGGGTGTGTCTGATCATTGAGGGGGGGGTGTCTGATCATTGAGGGGTGTGTCTGATCATTGAGGGGGGTGTCTGATCATTAAGGGTGTGTGTCTGATCATTGAGGGGGGGTGTCTGATCATTGAGGGGGGTGTCTGAGCATTAAGGGGGTGTGTGTGTCTGATGATTGAGGGGGTGTCTGATGATTGAGGGGGTGTGTCTGATCATTGAGGGGGTGTGTCTGATCATTGAGGGGGTGTGTCTGAGCATTAAGGGGGTGTGTCTGATCATTGAGGGGGGTGTCTGTCTGAGCATTAAGAGGATGTGTCTGAGCATTGAGGGGGTGTGTCTGACCAGTTGTGTTACTGAGTGCTGATCACGGAGTGCGCTGGGTCTCACTCTGTTGCTATTGGACGGTGGAGTGATAGGCAGACAGGAAACTGGAGGTGAGACTATAATAATGGAGGTTGTTGGGCCAACTGTCTGTCTGAATACCTATTTGTGATGTCAGTCGGGTTTTGATGATATAATTTGAGTTACTTGGTGGCTGTTCTGTACATTTCTCCTCCTGGGGGGTCTGCTGTATATTTTGGCTGGAGCTGTGTGGTCGTCTGACTGGTATGGAGGAAACTCGCTGTACAAAGAGTATAATGAAGGTTACATATTAAACATTTGAGGATGCACATCCAAGACGATGAGAACAACACAACAGGGCTAGATGATGCTGGCTGTCCTCCAGCCAGGAAATGGGGCGGGAGCTCTATCTGACTGGCTGCACCTTCTAATGCACATTGTGACCTGTGCAAGATTGAACGGGAGGGGCCGGTACACCTGTGCAAGACTGAAGGGGAGGAGCCGGTACACCTGTGCAAGATTGAAGGGGAGGAGCCGATACACCTGTGCAAGACTGAAGGGGAGGAGCCGGTACACCTGTGCAAGATTGAAGGGGAGGAGCCGGTACACCTGTGCAAGACTGAAGGGGAGGAGCCGGTACATCTGTGCAAAACTGAAGGGGAGGCCGTAGGAAGGATTTCAGTTTTGGGCAGCAATGAGCATAAACATCTTTAAGTAACCCCATTTTGAAGACCTTCCTGCAGTCCCTGTCACTGTGACACCAGGATGAAAAATGGGCGGAGTAGTTGTCACCGGGAACAATATTAATATTGACTGATGTTGGAACCCTTCTTCAACTCTGTCGGTGTCCCCACCGGATAATTCCCCATCACTTCCTATCCTGTACATGGCCAGACTACTGAACAGAAAGAACTGGCAGGTGTGTCAGGGTTAAGCTGGAACTGTTTCCAGAGGGAACTTAGCTGGAAGGAAGCTACGTAAGGGTGGAGTAGCCCTTGAAATCCCTGCTTTGAGTAGGTAGGTTAGTTGCAGCAATCTGGTGCCCTCCATCTGAAGACTGAGGCGGAGGCACCACATGTCCCAGTATATGAGCTACATAGGTTGTCCGTATGATCACCGAGCGCCCCTCATATATAACGCGGCACATGATATATCTCTAGGTGGCGCCACGTATGGATTAGGAGGCGTTGGCGGTGATGAAGACGTAGATTCTGGACAGGAAGGTGGTGACCGTCCCCTGCCGGAACAGCTTCATCTCTACGTCCAGAAGGAAGTCTTTGGGCTTCCTGACGGGTCTCTGGAGGTTCAGGATTCCTGTGTAGGGGTTGAATTTCCTGACGCTGAAATAATTCTCCTCGTCCCCCTTCTTGATGTCCATGATGATGTTGTCACCCGCATAGGCTGGCGAAGGGGCAATCCTGAAGATCTGGGCCGGGACCACCACACCGGTGGGGAAATTGAGGCGATGGTAGGAGATCCGCACCGGCGTGTTCTGACAGTCCTGATAGTTGAAGCATTGGATCCGCTCACATTTCCTGCAAAACGATAAACGACCACAATGAGAGAGAAAGCAAGATGGCGGAGAAATGACTGATGGAGCTCCATCACTGTTGTCTGCTTCTGGTGGACTGGATGGTCAACACACCCAATGGTCTTCTCCATCTCTATTAGTGAGATCTCTGCGCTGAGTTTCCAGGTCTGTACACCCGCTGTGCCCATTATGAGGGGATCCCACCATCCCTGTGCTGAGTTCCCAGGTCTGTACACCCGCTGTGGCCATTATGAGGGGTTCCCCACCATCCATGTGCCGAGTTCCCAGGTCTGTAACTCCACTGTGGCCATTATGAGGGGTCCCACCATCTCTGTGCTGAGTTCCCAGGTCTGTACGCCCGCTGTGGCCATTATGAGGGGTTTCCACCATCCTTGTGCTGAGTTCCTGGTCTGTAACCCACTGTTGTGGCCATTATGAGGGGTCCCCACCATCCTGTGCTGAGTTCCCGGTCTGTACACCGCTGTGCCCATCATGAGGGTTCCCACCATTACTGTGCTGAGTTCCAGGGTCTGTACACCACTGTGCCCATCATGAGGAGCTCCCGCCATCCCTGTGCTGAGTTCCCGGCTCTGTACCCGACTGCGCCTATCATGCCCACCATTGTGCTGATGAGGGGTTTCCCACCATTGCTGCTAGATTTGCACATTTATTTTAGAGAATGCAAAGGTGAAAACACTCCAGCTTTGGCAGGAACCTGCATTCAGTCTTCAATGGAGTCTTTCAAAAATTCAACATGCTTCAAAGGAGGGAAGACCCTGGTGGTGCTCCCCTCCTGCTGAAGCACCCAAGGCAGTCGCCTGTTCTGCCCTCCCCATGGCCACGCCCTGATAGGTGTCAATGGACCAATGCCTTCTGATTTAATAGGTGTGGACATGGATGGTACAACGAGGTAGACCTTGCACCATTCAGACTTACATGTTCGAGACTCTTCTGTAGTTTTCTGGACATTCGAAGGACAGACACTTGTAACTCCCCAGAATATTGAAGCACTCCTCCGACGCTGAGCAGTTGTGGGTCCCGATTTCACATTCATCGATATCTGAGGAGAGAAAAAGGCTAATTTAGAGAAGAGCATCACCAGTCTCCACCAAGAGATGCTGCCATATTAAGCAAAGCACACTTGGGGGGGCACTGCCTTGATCTGGAGAGGATGTAGTAGTAGAAGGCCCTGCCTCCCAGGCTTTGTCTGAAGAGGATGTAGTGCTGTTAGGTCCTTCTTACCCAGGCTTTAACTGGAAAGGATGTAGTGCTGGAAGGTTCTTTCCCTCCTGGGATTGACCTGGAGAAGATGTAGTGGTGGAATGTGCTTGCCTACCATGCTTTGCCTGGTGAGGATGTGGTAGTAGAAGGCCCTCCCTCCCAGGCTTTGTCTGGAACTATGTAGTAGTGGAACGCTCTTCCCTCCCAGGCTTTAACTGGAAAGGATGTAGTGCTGGAAAGTTCTTTCCCTCCCGGGATTGGCCTGTAGAAAATATTGTGGTGGAATGTGCTTGCCTACCATGCTGTGCCTGGTGAGGATGTAGTAGTAGAAGGCCCTGCCTCCCAGGCTTTGTCTGCAGAGGATGTGGTGGTGGAACGTCCTTCAGTCCCAAGCTTTGAGTGGAAAGGATATTGTGGTGGAATGTTCTTCCCTCCCAGGCTTTGCCAAGAGAGGATGTAGCTCTAGAAGGTCTTTGCCTCCCAGGCTTTGTCTGAAGAGGATGTAGTGCTGTTAGGTCCTTCTTACCCAGGCTTTGCCTGGAGAGGATGTAGTGATGGAAGGTTCTTTCCCTCTCAGGCCTTGCCTGGAGAAGATGTAGTGGTGGAACGTCCTTGCCTACCGTGCTTTGCCTGGTGAGGATTTAGTAGTAGAAGGCCCTCCCTCCCAGGCTTTGTCTGAAGAGGATGTAGTGCTGTTAGGTCCTTCTTACCCAGGCTTTGCCTGGAGAGGATGTAGTGATGGAAGGCTCCTTCCCTCCCAGGATTGGCCTGGAGAAGACGTAGTGATGGAACGTCCTTGCCTACCATGCTTTGCCTGGTGAGGATATGGTAGTAGAAGGCCCTCCCTCCCTGGCTTTGTTTGGAGTGTATGTAGTAGTGGAACGCTCTTCCCTCCCAGGCTTTAACTGGAAAGGATGTAGTGCTGGAAGGTTCTTTCGCTCCCGGGATTGGCATGGAGAAAATGTAGTGGTGGAATGTGCTTGCCTACCATGCTTTGCCTGGTGAGGATGTAGTAGTAGAAGGCCCTGCCTCCCAGGCTTTGTCTGGAGAGGATGTAGTGGTGGAAGGTTTTTCTCACCCAAGCTTTACCTAGTTAAGATGTAGTGATGGAACGTTCTTCCCTCACAGTCTTGCCTGGAGAAGATGTAGGGATGGAGCGCACTTCCCTACCATGTTCTGCCTGGTGAGGATGTGAGTTTAGCGTGTCCAGTTCCTTCCACCCAGGCTACTGCCCGAGGAGGGTGTAGCTACTTAGAGGTCCAGTCTTGCCTGCCAAGCCCTTGTCTGCAGAAGAAAGCCAGAGCCAAGAGAAGAGTGTTGTTCTCCTAGCTGCTCATCTGGCTCCAGAATGTCCTAAGTGGCCTGTGGCAGAGGCCTGAAGAGTCCTAACCAGATCTGTGGTAGAGGTTCAAAACACTTAGGTCGCTGCTCATCTGGGCCTACAGAATCTACATTAGCCTGTGGCAGAGGCATAGAGAGTTCTAACCTGACCTATGGCAGATGTTACGAGATATTACCAAGTACTACTGAGCGTAAGGGGATGTTTTTGTGTTTTTTGGGGTATCCTGCACTCCAAGACAACTGAGCCAATAAATTGCGAAAAAAAGATAGAAGGTACTGAAACCTGTCTGTGGCCGTCAGTGGATCAGTGCGTTATTTGGGTGCAGGTCACCATTATGAAGGTGTGAGAACCCATTAATATCCAGGAGCTTCTGAGGGCCTCATTGTTGCTCTCCCGTCCAATACTTCCTAGCAGAGAAAGCGCACCCCTCTGTCTTCTGGACACTCCTGAAACCACTGGGCGACATGGGGATTTTAACAAGCTACAAAAATCCAAAATCAGACTTCACTTCTCTCTGAGATATTTGCCCACACACAGATCTGCATTAGACACAACATACATGAAGATGTTCCTTTGGGGTTCTTCCCTACTTAAATGTATTTTTTTCTGTGTTTTATTGTACTGCATTAGGTTTTCATGTTTTAGAGTATGCTTAAATCTGTTGGTGGTTTTGGGCCACTTGTTTACTATGTGGTTTGGTATCTTCCTTTGTCCTTCCCTCCTAGTTCAGCCCAAGCTAGACCCTACCAACTTCTTCCATGTTCCCTCAGTCAGTTTTAGTAGTTCACAGAGACAGGGCTTAGGAAAGTCATAGTCTTCTTACAGTTCGAACGACTGGAAAATCATCCTCTGTAGTGCAATTGGCTGAAGTAAAATTGTGCTGGATTGAACTTCTGTGCCTTATTGAAGAGTTAAGCTGTCTGTGGATGGTGCCAAGTCAGCAAGTGTTCGGACAGACTGAAGAAGATACCTTTGCAGGACAGCCCATTGGCTGTCATGGTGTAGCCGTTCTCGGGGCAGGCACACTGGTAGCTCCCCGGCGTGTTGACGCAGGCGAAGACGCACAGGGTGCCGATGCTCTGCTGACACTCGTCTATATCTGGAATTGGAGAAGGAACAGTTACAAAGGGGCTCCACGTTCTGCCCGTTTTCTGGCAGGAAATGGATCGGATTGGTTGTTACCTTCACAGGAGACGCCGTCGTCGCCCAGCTTGTAGCCCTCCTTGCAGTAACACTGGTACGAGCCGTAGATGTTGGTGCACTCCTGGTTGCACGGGTTCTGATCACACTCATTCACATCTGTAGGGGAAGCATTTGGGGGGGGGGGGTAAAAAATGAGGATTAAAGCTGAACTTTACCTAGAAATTATACTGAATCCAATGCAGACATCTTTCAGGGGTATAAATATCAAACATTTGTTGGCCGAATGTCAGAAGCATTTGTGAAAGATGGCTGGGCCAGCACAGACAGTAACTAGACACGCCCAGATGTGGAGAGGGCTATGACATGCATGGAAGGAGGGGCCTGTGATGATAACATGATAGCACTGACATGTCATCCGGTATGTACATTGTGTCATCCATGAGCAGGGAAGAGCGGCCGATGGACGCCATTACCTTCACAGTGTCGCCCGTCCTGGGACAAGCGGAATCCCGCAAAACAAGAACAGCGATAAGAGCCCACCGTGTTCTCACAGGTGTGGTGACACAGGCGCCCCGGGTAGGTCCAGCATTCATTTATATCTACAAAATAGAATAAAATAGGGATAGGATAATGAAATTATCACCGAAGGTTTACTATACCTCACCTGCAGGATCAGGTACCTGAAATCTACCAGAACCAGCTTCATCCAAAGTACAAGAGACCCACCCCTGAGGAGCTGACAATGCTGTTTCTCATCTCTGAGGAGCTGACAGTGTTGTTCCTCACCACCGAGGATTTTACATTGTTGTTCCTCACCCCTGAGGAGCTGACAATGATATTTCTCACCCCTGAGGAGCTGGAAAAGTTGTTCCTCACCCCTGAGATGCTGACAATGTTGTTCCTCACCTTTGAGGGGGTGACAGTGTTGTTTCTCACTCCCAAAGGGGTGATGAAGTTGTTCCTCAGTGCTGAGGAACTGACATTGTTGTTCCTGACCCCTGAGGAGCTGACAGTGATGTTCCTCACCCCTGAGGGGGTGACAATGTTTTTCCTCACCCTAGGGGAGCTGACGATGTTGTTCCTCACCCCCGAGGAGCTGATGATGTTATTCCTCATCCCCGAGGAGCTGACAATGTTGTTCCTCACCCCTGAGGAGCTGACAATGTTGTTCCTCACCCCTGAGGAGCTGACAATGATGTTCCTCACCCTAGGGGAGGTGATGATGTTGTTCCTCACCCCTAAGGAGCTGACAATGTTGTTCCTCACCCCTGAGGAACTGACAATGTTGTTCCTCACCCCTGAGAAGCTGACAATGTTGTTCCTCACCCCCAAGGGGTTGACAATGTTTTTCCTCACCCCTGAGGAGCTGATCAAGTTGTTCCTCACCCCCTGAGGAGCTGAACATTTTGTTTCTCACCCCTGAGGAGCTCACAATGTTGCTTCTTACCCCTGAGGAGCTCACAATGTTGTTCCTCACCCTTGAATAGCTCACAATTCACTAGCCTCACCACAGATTCAAACAGCCTCTGGGGACAAGCTAAGCAGAGCAAGTTCAGCTCATCTTCCAGCTGTTTTTGAATTGTGGATAAAAAGATAAAAACTCCATGCAGACATTGTTCTAGATGGGGACAGAAACTCTTGACTCCGCCTCCGATATGTCACACCACTAATAACTAACCCACTGAGCCAACACGGTGATACTTATTGATTATTAATAAATATATTCATTCCTATCTGACATCAATCAGATGATGGGAGTTCTGTGTGAGTGATCCGATCTTACCGATACACGCCCTCCTGAATGTGTCGTAGCGATAGCCGGCCTTACAGTTACAGCGATATGATCCGGGTACATTGGTGCAGGTCTGTTCGGAGGAGCAGTTGTGGATCCCAGCGCTGCACTCGTCAAAATCTGCAACAAGGAAGATGATGAATGCTGAGGGGGATATTTATAAAGAATCTGGAGCTACCTGTTTCCATCCTGCAAAACTGCAAGTACATTCATTCTGTGCGAATAGAGGCAAAATCAAATGTTATTCAGCTCTTTCCTCTGCAGGTTGATTGTTATTCATACATAAGAATAGAGTGAATCTGGAAAATACCATAATATGGCCACTAGATGGAGCCGACGATCACAGAACATAGGTATTTATTGCCTGTAATCATCAGCTCCACCTAATGGCCATAATGTGGTATTTTCCTGATTTTTTTTTTCCAATTTTTTAGGAAATGTGCGGAATACATAAAAAAGGGAATGTATAAATCTTTCTTTGCCTCCTACCCTGTCCTTTCACACTGTGGACAAATGCTCTCTTTGCCCTTATTAGAATGTTAGGCTCCTATCAGACGGGGTGGACCCGTCAGCGGATCTGCCTGCTCAGCGGGGGATCTCTCCACTGATCCCTGCTGAGCAGGCGGATGACAGGTCTTTGTCCGCTCCGCTTCTGCAGAGTGGATACAGACATGGCCCGCTTGTCCTCTATAGGGCAGTTGGATGGAAACGGACCATTTGTCCATTTCCACCCAACTGTCACTCAATCCACCGGACGGTATATTTGAAAATGTATTTTGAAAAATATTTTTCATATATTTTGTAATATATAAAAAACGCATTTCAACATACAGTGCATATATATATATATATATATATATATTTGAAGAATATTGAATACGGCCGAAATTGTAGTATTTCAAATCAATGTCAATACATTTTGGAAGAATATTTAAAAAATATATTTAAAATATATTTTTCTTCCATGTGGGGAGTGACCCCCAGACGGCCCAGGCTCCCACCCCTACCCCCTTTGTGTTTCTGATCTCCCCCTCACCGATGCACATGGTGCCGTTCTCGTTGGGTCGGTATCCTCGGTTGCAGTTGAGGTGTTTTCTCTGGCACACGTACGATCCCAGGGTGTTGACGCAAGTGAAGCCAGGCTTGCAGGGGGCGGGGCTCGCCGCACATTCGTTAACATCTGACAGAGAGAAGGTAAAAAAAAAAAAGGTACAAAAATTCAGAGAGAAACATTTTCCGAGATGGAAATCTGGAGTCCAGAACGTGACCCGGGCTGAACCGCAAGAGGGAACCTTCCAGCGGGGACACCTCTGCTGGTGACAAGTAGGGAAGCATTCCTCTCACTTCCTGTTGTGTCTCTGGGGCAGGATGTGAAGAAAAATCCCCCCAAAAGGGACATAGAACGAAAAAAAAATCACTAATCCATAAAAATTTTTACATTTTTGTCCAGGGAAACGTTCTACATTCCAGGCCTTTCTTCCTGCACCGGCTGGAGAGTCTACATTGGCATCACTATGCCCCCCGATTCTGAGGCCTTAATGTTACCTTGGCACACTCCCTCTTCCAGGAGGAACCCGGACTGGCACATCACCTCCGGCACACATACAAATGATCCGACCGTGTTGACGCAGCGCTCGCTTCTAGCGCAGTTGTGTGTGTTCAGAGCGCATTCATCAATATCTGCCAATAAAATACAATTATAAAATGAAAGGTTACTATTTATAGCAAGTGCCAAGATTGGATACAAATGTTCCCCTCCCCCCCCCCCCCCCAATTATACAGATATGTTCTCTGCCCCTCAGTACCCGGGGCCTTTAGGCAGAGGCCTCAGCGGTAACACTGGTCCTTTGGGGGCCACCTACCCTTGTCTGGCTTGGGTGTTGGTTCTGGTTTGCTGGGATCTTTATATCCGGTGGGATGAGCTGCTCTTCTCCATTACAGCACAGGATCATCATGTGGTTACAGGGGTAGCCCAGGTTCATGTTGGACTCGCAGGAATGCCCCTCCTTCCTGATCTTCAGCCCCAGGGAGCAGCAGTCGCAGCACAGCTGAAAAGCAATGTACATCAGGTGACAACGTGCTCCCCTGCAATGCCAACGTACGGCGTGAATATCATCGATATGTCGCCAACTTTCCCATTGTGGGCTTACAAGGGGTTAACTTGTTTTTCTCCGGGATGGGCAGAGAAGAATATGTTCCCACACACATCACCCTTCTGTGACCCGAATAAACATCCAGAAAGGAATTCACATGAAGATATTATATCAGCCAACAACAACAGTAAATGAAGGTCCTGTGTGTATATATATGTATATATATTTTATTTGAACTGACAACGTTCATGAAAAATGGAGTGTCCGGGGGACGGGAGGCTGGGGATCAGCACTGCCGGAGATAGACGAGTCCTGAAAGAAATACGGGTGGGAAGGAATGCTTCACTTTTCTGAACAGCCAACAATAATGGTAAACCAATAGGAAGGATAAATAGATTTTCACTATATGGCCAAAAGTATGTGAACCCCCCTTTAATGATGGAGTCCAGCTGTCTCCAGTGAAGGGTCCTGGTAATGCTCCATCATAGAAAGACACTGGACACAATTGTGCTCTTCCAACCTTCTGGTGACAGTTTGGTGAAGACCCTTTTCTATTCCACCATGACTGTCCCCCGTGTACAAAGCCAGATCCACAAAGACATGGATGACCAGTTTGGTGTGGAGGAACTCGAGTGTCCAGCACAGAGCTCTGACCTCTATTTTTGGAAGACTTTTGGTATAAGGTCTTCTCATCCAACATCAGCACCTGCCGTTAAGCCTATAGAACATCTTTGGGATGCCAAAGGTTTCAATAGGTTTGAGGTCATGGAGGAACTCAAATGTCCTGCACAGAGCCCTGACCTCAACCCTAATAAATACAGATTGTGATCCAGGCCTTCTCATCCAACAACAGTCTGGTTCTTGGAGGATCATGACTAAAGAACTCTTCCAGTAATGGTAAAGGGGTCATCCCACTCCAAACTGATAGTCTATATGGCCCTAAGGGTGTGAACACCCCTCCAATGGAGCTCAGATGTTCAGAATGGCACAGTACATGGGGAGTCAGGAGGGCATAGTACAGGTTCTGGGATGCTGCTAGAGCCATCCTGGGACAGCTTAGTAAGAAGCGTGACTGTCCCAGCAAATCCGAGACAGCTGGCAAGTATGATGCAATGCAAGATTATTATGGGTCCCCCTGCACTTGGGGCCCCTGGGCATTGCCCAGGGGTGACCATGCATTAGGACAACCCTGACTGTCCCTGTGTACAAAGCCAGCTCCATAAAGACATGGTTTCATCTGTTTTGTGTGGAGGAACTCGAGTATCCTGCACAGAGCCCTGACTTCAACCCTACTGAACACCTTTGGGATGAATTGGAATGCCAATAGTGAGTTAGGTTTTATTATCCAACATCAGTGCCTGACCTCACAAAAGGGGACAAATTCTCACATACACCCTCCAAAATCTTGTGGAAAGCCTTCTCAGAAGAGTGGAGGATGGTATAGCCACAAAGGGGCAACTCCATATAGGTGTGATGGGTGAAAGAACTTGAGTGTCCTGTACAGAGCCTGACCTTAACCCTACAGAATGCCTTTGGGATAATCTGGAACACCAACTGGGAGTCAAGTCTTTTTTTTGGGTGCCCAACATGTGAGCCTGTTTTTTTCCATCCAACATCAGTACCTGACCTCACAGATGGTCACAACTTCCAACAGACACCCTCCAAAACCTTGTGGAAAGTTTTCCCAGAAGAGTGGAGGATGTTATAGCCACATATTAGGGCAAATCCATATTAGTGGCCTTGGTTTTGGATTGGGATGCCATACAAGCTCATAGAGGTGTGATAATCAGGTGTCCACAAAAAGCCAGCTACATAAAGACATGGTTTGACTGGTTTGGTGTGGACTAGCACCAGTTTCCTTTCCAGAGCCCTAACCTCAACTCTTCTGAACACCACTTGGATGAATTGGAACGTTGATAGTGAGCCAGGTCTTCTCACCCAACATCAGTACCTGACCTCACAAATGGCCACAAAATCCCACAAACACCCTTCAAAGTTTTGTGGAAAGTCTCCCTAGAAGAGTGGAGGATGTTATAGTCACAAAATGGGTCCAACACCAAATTAATGGTCATGGTGGGGGCAACTTCACATTAGCTGCTATTGTTTTGGAATGGGATGTCCTACAAGCTCATAGAGGTGTGATGGTCAGGTGTCTACAAAGCCAGCTCCATAAAGTCATGGTTTGACCATTGTGGGGGAACTTGAGTGTTGTGTACAGAACCCTGACCTCAACCCTACTGAACACCTTCAGGATTAAAATACAAAATGTATATTAGAATTACATATATGCTGTAGGGCTCACCTCACGGAGGTCTAAATCTACTAGAGTTTGATGTGAATGAACTTGTATGTCCTGTACAGAGCCCTAACCTCAACCCTACTGAACACATTTTGAGGGAATTCTGATGGTGAGCCAGGTCTTCTCATCCAACATCAGTACCTGACCTTCCAAATGTTCCTTTAGCTGATTGGATACAAATTCCCACAGACATACTCCAAAATTTTGTGATAAGCCTTTCCAGAAGAGTAAAGCCAGTTCCATAAAGACATGGTCTGACCAGTTTGGTGTGGAGGAACTCGAGTGTCCTGCACAGAGCCCTGACCTCAACCCTACTGAACACCTTTGGGATGAATTGCAACACCGATGGTGAGCCAGGTCTTCTCATCTAACATCAGTACTTGACCTCACAAATGGGCACAAATTCCCACAGACACCCTCCAAAATCTTGTAGAAAACCTTCCTAGAAGCAAGGATGTTATAGTCACAGAGGGGGGCAACTACATATTAATGGCCATGGTACAGTAGAGATGTCCAACAAACCCAGAGCTCTGACCTCAACTTAATGAACACCTCTGGGATGAAATTGTAGATTGCAGATTGTAAACCAGGTCTTTTTTTGGTGCCCAACATGAGACCCAACATACGAGCCAGGTCTTCCGCCCAACGGTACCTGACCTCACAAATAGGTAAGCATTCCCACAGACACTCTCCTAAATTCTTGTGGAAAACCTTCAAAGAAGAGTGGAGGGTGTTAAAGGCACAAAGGAGGGCTACTCCATATTAGTGGCTGGCCATGGTTTTGGAATTTGAGGCCAAACAAACACATAGAAGAGTGATGGTCAGTGGTACGCAAACAATTGGCCATAGAGTGTGTATATATTTTCTTGGGTGAGCCTGCCGCCTTTCAAATTCTGCACCTGAGTTAAAGTGCCGTGTGTACAACCCTGTCCGCTGGGCAGCGGGGACGATGGTAAAAACTGACCATTTGGGTACTCGGGCACTGCCTGAGGGCCTGGGGTCGATAGGGGGCCCCGTGAGATGCCCCTGGTACCTTTCATAGGCTTTTTTGGGTGTGGTTTGAGTGTTGGCGAGGACACGGGCCCCATGATCCCATATTGCCTGGGGGCCCCATGAGTTGTCAGTCCGCCCCTGGTAAAACCACATCTCAACCGCCTGATTTACCCGCTTTCCCCAGCCACCCGTCTGAATGAGCCCTCTTAGACAGTGGGAATCCTAAATCCTGCAGCATCACAATTCACCGGCAGGTGGCGCTCTCAGCTGGGCTCATTGATATGTTGCATTTGATATAGGGAGTTTGGCAGAAATCTCACCTTAAAGTGCGATCGCTCACAAAGGTCGTTCTCCATGGCTAAGCAGATACCACCTTCCTTGGCGGCGATCATCCCGGCGATGCAGGTGTTCTCCTTGATGTAGGATAGGCAGCACTGCCTCTGAGCCAGCCTGCAACACAGCAGAAAATAGTTATATTCCCATAACTTGGGGCTCATTCACATTACATCTGCAGAAAAATAAAGTGACCGCGAAAAGTGACTTAGTACAGCTGCACGGCGGTTCTGATTGGTCCGTTATGTGCTGTGATGCTCTGGAAGTTTCAGAGGTCCAGATGTGCCTCTGGGATAGAAGCGTTGGAAATTCAAAATGGTACAGTTGTCACTGAAACAGGAAGTTAAGAGGAAACCCACACAGCGTGGGGAGAACATGCAAAGTCCATGCAGATAGTGCCCTGGGGGGGACTTAGACTGGGGGCCCCAGTGCGGCAAGGCAGCAGTGCTAACTACAGCTAGACCACTGTGACTTTAATGTCCAATTGGTGGTCTGGCGGGTTGTTCCTGACAAAGCTTTACTTTACTTGGCTGCAGTGGAGAAAGTCGCTGACCCATCTGCATTGCCCGGCAGTGGTGCCAGGAACAGAATACAAAAAAATCAATTTTGGTACTAAAAGGCATTTTTTTTTTAAATTTTGGATTATAAGCTCCGTCAGTTTTTTTTTTTGCACCTGTCTCCCCATTCACTTCCTGTTCTAAAGCCACCACAGGAAGTGAGAAGAAATTCCTCCAAAGTGAGAGCCCAGAGTGTCCCCAGGTCTCCGGTGATTGTGCGGTGGGTGGAATGTTGCCAGGTCTCCGGTGACTGTGGGTTGGGTGGAATGTTGCCAGGTCTCCGGTGACTGTGGGTTGGGTGGAATGTTGCCATGTCTCCGGTGACTGTGCGTTGGGTGGAGTGTTGCCAGGTCTCCGGTGACTGTGCATTGGGTGGAGTGTTGCCAGGTCTCCAGTGATTGTGGGTTGGGTGGAGTGTTGCCAGGTCTCCAGTGATTGTGCGTTGGGTGGAGTGTTGCCAGGTCTCCGGTGATTGTGGGTTGGGTGGAGTGTGGCCAGGTCTCTGGTGATTGTGTGTTGGGTGGAGTGTTGCCAGGTCTCCGGTTATTTGTGCATTGGGTGGAGTGTTGCCAGGTCTCCGGTGATTGTGGGTTGGGTGGAGTGTGGCCAGGTCTCCGGTGATTGAGCGATGGGTGGAGTGTTGCCAGGTCTCCGGTGATTGTGGGTTGGGTGGAGTGTGGCCAGGTCTCCGGTGATTGTGCGTTGGGTGGAGTGTTTGCCAGGTCTCCGGTTATTTGTGCATTGGGTGGAGTGTTGCCAGGTCTCCGGTGATTGTGCATTGGGTGGAGTGTTGCCAGGTCTCCGGTGATTGTGGGTTGGGTGGAGTGTTGCCAGGTCTCCGGTGATTGTGGGTTGGGTGGAGTGTGGCCAGGTCTCCGGTGATTGAGCGATGGGTGTGTGCCAGGTCTCCGGTGACTGTGCATTGGGTGGAGTGTTGCCAGGTCTCCGGTGATTGTGGGTTGGGTGGAGTGTTGCCAGGTCTCCAGGTGATTGTGCGTTGGGTGGAGTGTTGCCAGGTCTCCGGTGATTGTGGGGGTTGGGTGGAGTGTGGCCAGGTCTCTGGTGATTGTGTGTTGGGTGGAGTGTTGCCAGGTCTCCGGTTATTTGTGCATTGGGTGGAGTGTTGTCAGGTCTCCGGTGATTGTGGGTTGGGTGGAGTGTTGGCCAGGTCTCCGGTGATTGAGCGATGGGTGGAGTGTTGCCAGGTCTCCGGTGATTGTGGGTTGGGTGGAGTGTGGCCAGGTCTCCGGTGATTGTGGGTTGGGTGGAGTGTTGCCAGGTCTCCGGTTATTTGTGCATTGGGTGGAGTGTTGCCAGGTCTCCGGTGATTGTGCATTGGGTGGAGTGTTGCCAGGTCTCCGGTGATTGTGGGTTGGGTGGAGTGTTGCCAGGTCTCCAGTGATTGTGCGTTGGGTGGAGTGTTGCCAGGTCTCCGGTGATTGTGGGTTGGGTGGAGTGTGGCCAGGTCTCTGGTGATTGTGTGTTGGGTGGAGTGTTGCCAGGTCTCCGGTTATTTGTGCATTGGGTGGAGTGTTGCCAGGTCTCCGGTGATTGTGGGTTGGGTGGAGTGTGGCCAGGTCTCCGGTGATTGAGCGATGGGTGGAGTGTTGCCAGGTCTCCGGTGATTGTGGGTTGGGTGGAGTGTGGCCAGGTCTCCGGTGATTGTGCGTTGGGTGGAGTGTTGCCAGGTCTCCGGTTATTTGTGCATTGGGTGGAGTGTTGCCAGGTCTCCGGTGATTGTGCGTTGGGTGGAGTGTTGCCAGGTCTCCGGTTATTTGTGCATTGGGTGGAGTGTTGCCAGGTCTCCGGTGATTGAGCGTTGGGTGGAGTGTTGCCAGGTCTCCGGTGATTGTGCGTTGGGTGGAGTGTTGCCAGGTCTCCGGTTATTTGTGCATTGGGTGGAGTGTTGCCAGGTCTCCGGTGATTGTGTGTTGGGTGGAGTGTTGCCAGGTCTCCGGTGATTGTGGGGTGGGTGGAGTGTTGCCAGGTCTCCGGTGATTGTGGGTTGGGTGGAGTGTTGCCAGGTCTCTGGTGACTGTGTGGTGGGTGGAGTGTTGCCAGGTCTCTGGTGATTGTGGGTTGGGTGGAGTGTTGCCAGGTCTCCGGTGATTGTGGGTTGGGTGGAGTGTTGCCAGGTCTCCGGTGATTGTGGGTTGGGTGGAGTGTTGCCAGGTCTCTGGTGATTGTGCGGTGGGTGGAGTGTTGCCAGGTCTCCGGTGATTGTGGGTTGGGTGGGAGTGTTGCCAGGTCTCTGGTGATTGTGCGGTGGGTGGAGTGTTGCCAGGTCTCTGGTGATTGTGGGTTGGGTGGAGTGTTGCCAGGTCTCCGGTGACTGTGGGTTGGGTGGAGTGTTGCCAGGTCTCTGGTGATTGTGCGGTGGGTGGAGTGTTGCCAGGTCTCTGGTGATTGTGCGGTGGGTGGAGTGTTGCCAGGTCTCCGGTGATTGTGCGGTGGGTGGAGTGTTACCAGGTCTCCGGTGATTGTGCGGTGGGTGGAGTGTTGCCAGGTCTCTGGTGATTGTGCGTTGGGTGGAATGTTGCCAGGTCTCCGGTGACTGTGGGTTGGGTGGAATGTTGCCAGGTCTCCGGTGACTGTGCGGTGGGTGGAGTGTTGCCAGGTCTCTGGTGATTGTGTGTTGGGTGGAGTGTTGCCAGGTCTCCGGTGATTGTGGGTTGGGTGGAGTGTTGCCAGGTCTCCGGTGATTGTGCGGTGGGTGGAGTGTTGCCAGGTCTCCGGTGATTGTGGGTTGGGTGGAGTGTTGCCAGGTCTCCGGTGATTGTGGGTTGGGTGGAGTGTTGCCAGGTCTCCGGTGATTGTGCGTTGGGTGGAGTGTTGCCAGGTCTCCGGTGATTGTGCGCTTGGTGGAGTGTTGCCAGGTCGCCGGAGATTGTGCGGTGGGTGGAGTGTTGCCAGGTCGACAGTGATTGTGCGGTGGGTGGAGTGTTGCCAGGTCTCCGGTGACTGTGGGTTGGGTGGAGTGTTGCCAGGTCTCCGGTGGTGTGGATTGTGTAGAGTGTTGCCAGGTCTCCGGTGACTGTGGGCTGGGTGGAGTGTTGCCAGGTCTCCGGTGACTGTGGGCTGGGTGGAGTGTTGCCAGGTCTCCGGTGATTGTGGGTTGGGTGGAGTGTTGCCAGGTCTCGGTGATTGTGGTTGGGTGGAGTGTCGCCAGGTCTCTGGTGATTGTGGGTTGGGTGGAGTGTTGCCAGGTCTCCGGTGATTGTGGGTTGGGTGGAGTGTTGCCAGGTCTCTGGTGATTGTGCGTTGGGTGGAGTGTCGCCAGGTCTCTGGTGATTGTGGGTTGGGTGGAGTGTTGCCAGGTCTCCGGTGACTGTGGGTTGGGTGGAGTGTTGCCAGGTCTCCGGTGACTGTGGGTTGGGTGGAGTGTTGCCAGGTCTCTGGTGATTGTACGGTGTGCGGAGTGTTGCCAGGTCTCCGGTGACTGTGGGTTGGGTGGAGTGTTGCCAGGTCTCTGGTGATTGTGCTTTGGGTGGAGGCATTGCCAGGTCTCTGGTGATTGTGCTTTGGGTGGAGCGTTGCCAGGTTTCCGGTGATTGTGCGTTGGGTGGAGTGTTGCCAGATCTCCAGTGATTGTGTGTTGGGTGGAGGTCTGCGCGGCTGTGAAGATAATCCCCGATCGGTAATTCTTGGTGGAGTCCAATGAAAACAGAGCAGATACTTTGTATCAAATTCACCTCTCCCGTCATCTCCTTTCATCTGCCAAACCTCAACGTGACTTCACCGCCGGGGCCGCCCATTGTGGGTTTTTAGGTCTTTATTTGACATGAAATCTGAATAAGAGGCTTTATATCAAAGTCTTCCCTCATCTCTGCCGCCGCCGGCCACCATGTTTCTGTACGGCGGACCGTGTTGACCTTTCAGCAGATTTTATGATCCAGTAAATCTTCTGGAAAGACTTCATTTATATGTTCTGGCCGAATACTTTGTTTTCATTTGATGCACGAATATTTTCACAATCGTTTCTTTATGACTCACCTCGTTCTCTGTGAAAAGGGTCGACACCGGGCAATGTTTTATTTAATATGAAGACGGAATGTCATCTGAACGCCAGAACGTTTACTACTTCATCCAGATGTATGTTAATTGAAGAGGCCCTATGGCAAAAAATGCAGCTGAAAGGGCAGAAAAATTACCTTTTTTGACCAAAGCTGGCCAGTTTGCCGTCCTGTTTGTAAACAAACAATCTGCAATCCCGGGAAGTGTCATTGACTATATATGGCCATGACTGGGTTTGGTCAATGATGTCACCCAGGATCTCCAGGGTCGTTTGTACTGCAGCCATGCCAAGGATCTGTAATTTAGTGACAGTAGTGTGATGGGGAAATGTCACTGGGAAGAGGGTCATCCTGGCAGTGGTGACACCTCATTGTGAAGATGGTCGTCCTGGGGGTGGTGAAACATCATTGGTTAGAGGGTCGTCATGGTGGTAGTGTGAGACATCATTGTGAAGAGGGTCATCCTGGGGGTGGTAAATCATCGTTGGGAAGAGGGTCATCCTGGTGGTGGTGAAATATCATTGGGAAGAGTGTCATCCTGGTGGTGGTGAGACATGAATGTGAAGAGAATCATCCTGGTGGAGGTGAAACATCACTGGGAACAGGGACAGCTTGGGGATGGTTAAAAATTGTTGGAAATAGGGTCATCTTGGTTGTTATGAAATATTGTTGGGAAGAGGGTCATCTTGGTGGTGGTGAAACATAGTTGGAAAGAAGGTCATCCTGATGGCATTGAAACCTTATTGGGAAGAGGGTCATCCTGGTAATGTTGAAACATTATTTGAGAAGAGGGTCATCCTGAGGATGGTCATCCTGGTGGCAGTGAAGCATTGTCGGTAGGAGCGTCATCCTGGTGGTGGTGAAACATTGCTGGGAAGAAGGGTCATCCTGGTGGTGGTGAAACATCATTGGAAACAGGGTCATCCTGGGGGGTGGTGAGACATATTTGTGAAGAGGGTCATCCTGGGGGGTGGTGAGACATATTTGTGAAGAGGGTCATCCTGGGGGTGGTGAGACATCTTTGTGAAGAGGGTCATCCTGGGGGGGTGAAACATGAGACATATTTGTGAAAATCAATGGGAGAGGGTCATCCTGGTGGTGGTGAGACATGGGAAGGTCATCCTGTGGTGGTGAGACATTAATGGGAAGAGGGTCATCCTGTAAAACGTTGGGAAGAGGGTCATCCTGGTGGTGGTGTGACATCCTCCTGGTGGTGGTGAAACAACGTTGTGAAGAGGGTCATCCTGGTGCTGGTGAAACATTGTTGGGAAGAGGGTCATCCTGGTGGTAGTAAGACGTCCTCAAGTGGCTGGAGAATATGATTGATGATGGATTTACATTGGGGAACATCACTTACCTTTATTTTTTGTAACTCTTTGTGGGAATGGTTAAGGGTACAAATATATTACTGTTCCCTTTCCTTTGGGAAGGGGCCGATATCTGGGGAGCCCCCTTCTCCTAAAGGGGGCTTCTAGATTCCTATAAGATACCCCTGCAAACCCCCACATCCTCTTAGGGGTATCCAATGTGGGGAAGAGGCCCTTGTCCCCTCAGCTTGCTCAAGTGGGTGGTGGGGGGCTTGGCTGCTTCCAGTCCAAGGTACCCCCAAATGTTGTAAGGCATTTGGCCTGGTGTGGTTAAGTAAAGAATGGGCAGGGGGGAAGAGCTGCATGTTGCCCTCCCCTCCCTTGCCACATTAAATAAGGGCCTGGTTGGAATTTTAAGGGGAACCTCATACCGATTTTTTAAAGGTCTATGTTGTATTGTCCCATAACAACACGTGCTGGTTCCCGGCATCCCCCAAGCAGGTTATCTAACTGGTTCACCTAGTGAAGGGTTCAGCACAAGCTGGTGGCCACAATAGAAGACATCTGCCGGCTCCCAGCTGGAAAGTGAAAGTGGTCCTATATAGTTGCTGGTCACTTTCCCTGTGTGGGTGGCATGGTGTTCCCCCCAGCGCAGTTCCCAGGCTCCCCCCACCCTTACCAGGAGCCCAGGACGGGACCGCATTCAGCCACTTCAGGGTGGGGCAAACAGAAGGAAACCAGAAGCGATGAGGGTTTTGTCATTTTTGGTTTCAGATCTTCCATTCCCTGGCCGGTACAGCCAGGGGAGCATCGAAACGAACAGATCTCATCTTCCTGCAGGTGTGGAATTACTGTCTGTGCTGGCCCAGCGCCTCCACCTCGCCCTTCACTACCCTGCATAACCTTTTATGTAGCAGCTGAAAGAGGAGCAATTTTCCATGAAGTAGGAGGAACCTGCTAATAATAATGTCTTATTAGGGAGAGTTCCCTCCACTTCCTGTCCTGTAGACCCAACAGGAAGTGAGAGATTATCTTTCCAATGTGAACAAATTCCCCTCTCAGGTATGTTTCCATGGTAACAGGTGTCCCCATGGGAAGGTTTCCTCTCTGGCAGTAACTCATTATTTTGAATGCCCCCTCACTTCCATTCCTTGTGACACTGGTGATCAGGAGAATTCGGTATGTGAATCTCCCTAACGGGGAAAGGCAGGGGTTCTAACCCCTCACCTCTCTATCCAGATCTAAGAGAAGCCTTCATACACACTCATCGCCTGACAGAGGTCCCGTGGTTCCTGCACAGCTGTATGAGCGATGATTTGGCGGATGACATCATGGCGTGCTGATCGGTTTTTGGCTCCCATCAGAGGAAGTCTCACATTGGACTTGGATAGAATTTTGTCTTCTTCCCCCAGAGGACACAAGAACTTCCCATCTGTCTGAGCTCCTTCTACCGAAGAGCTCCCAAATTGATGAACTCATCGCCCCGCCCTCCACTGCTGCGTTTTCTCTGACTTCTCTGTCTTCTAATGTCAGAGCTGAACTCCAGCTCCTCAGCTGCAGTCTTGCACGGGTGCACTGGCTCCTCCCCTTCAGTCTTGCACGGGTGCACTGGCTCCTCCCCTTCAGTCTTGCACATGTGCACAAGCTCCTCCCCTTCAGTCTTGGACAGGTGTACCAGCTCCTCCCCTTCAGTTTTGAGTTTTGCACAGGTGTACCGACTCCTCCCCTTCAGTCTGGCACAGGTGTACTGGCTCCTCCCCTTCAGTTTGGCACAGGTGTACTGGCTCCTCCCTTTCAGTCTTGCACAGGTGTACCGGCTCCTCCCCTCCAGTCTTCCACAGGTGTACTGGCTCCTCCCCTTCAGTCTTGCACAGGTGTATCGGCTCCTCCCCTCCAGTCTTGCACAGGTCTTGCGGCTCCTCCCCTTCAGTCTTGCACAGGTGTACCGGCTCCTCCTCTTCAGTCTTGCACAGGTGTACCGGCTCCTCCCCTTCAGTCTTGCACAGGTGTACCGGCTCCTCCCCTTCAGTCTGATTGTCCCTGGCCCCACCCCTTTCATCCATTAGATTTCAAATCTTTCAATCACGGAGGCTCCGCATGACATGTGGGCATTACCTATGCAAGTACAGCCAGCCTAGGCACGCCCACTGCTGCAGACAGACATCCATCAAGACATTTGATATTTGCATAAGTCCTCCCAAGACCCCGCCTACCGCTTGCATTAGGACTGAGGATGGCCTTATAACTAAGGCCAGATTGAGGGCGAAACGCATCAGCAGGGGGCAACACTAGACCAATGACGCCACCAGCCTCAATGGATTTCTGCAGCCATAAAATCTACGAGGAGGTATCAAAAAGTTTGGAGACTAGTATTGCAGCACACCAACAGATGGCAACACCAAGCTGCACGCACAGCCACAGGGAGCACTGGCCTTCATAAGTCAGTGTGCCAAAAGACATCGTCCCGTGTACATCAGGAGCTGTGCAACTGGTGCTGCCCTGACCACGTTACCACGTCTGCTAATTCATAATTGGACAGGAAGTTAGAACAAAGAGCAAATGTGAAATTCTGCGTGAATCTGCCACAGAGACATCTGACACGATTCGGCAAGTTTACAGCGATGCCGCAATGGGTCGTTCGAGGTGATTTGAGTGGCACACATGCTTTGAGAGCGGAAGAACATCACTGGAAGACGACGAGAGATCAGGAAGACCTTCAAGGAGCTCAACCCCCCAAAAATGCCCTCTTCCCGAAGATGAAGATCCAGCATAAAGGTCGTCGTTTTCACAACATTGCGGAGATCCAGCGATTTTCCCCGTTTCCCGCAAAATTTCATGGGTTCCTGAACAATCTCTTGCATCGGGGGGCAGTCATGTTTGGTGGGGGCGACCATGCAATGATGTCATACTTGTTATGGACTTATAGAGGCTTTGTGCGTGAATGATGAATTTTGCATTTTATTTCCATTCTACCAAACGCTTCTGAATGTGAAATGCACGAGGGGCTGCACTGGACCTGACACCAACGGGTCCCAATGGGACCTCCTGCATCCAAAGGAGCACAATGCTAATGCAGCGTCACACCTGTCCTCCGCACTCCACCCTCAAAGGAAGTGGAAATCTGAAGGTTTCAAATGCAGAAAATCAGCACCCGTCTACAAGATAGGAAAGAAAAGAGGAGAGGCGCCTTCTAAGTGCAATCTTAAAACGGTTTTTTTATTAAGCCACAAATGTAAAAACTAACAAAAATGGGCGGTAAATTAGCCCATCATTAAGGTTAGCTGTAGAGTCGTCTTCCGTGTCCTTCAGGGATCTGTTCAGTGGGGTGATGGCCGCCGTGGGTGGTGGAGGAGATCCCAGAGCATTGTGGATGGCCAGGAGTCTCAGGAAATATCGACCAAACCAGAACCGGAAGTGACTGGATCTAGGCTGAACCACAAGCCGGGCGGACGTGACGTTACACAGGAGGAAGTTCGGCAATGAGAAACATTCTTTCAGTTCCTGAGACTCCGGGCCATCCACAATGCTCTGGGATCTCCTCCACCACCCATGGCGGGCATCACCCCACCGGACGGATCCCTGCAGGACACGGAAGACGACTCTACAGCTAACCTTAATAGTGGGCTAATTTACCGCCCATTTTTGTGAGTTTTTACATTTGTGGCTTACTAAAAACCATTTTAATACTGCACTTAGAAGGCGCCTCTCCTCTTTTCTTTCCTATCATGCACATAGAGTTGGCTCACTCTGGGATGGCTGCCATCTAAAGCGGTTACACAGTTAAGGACTTCACTGGGACTTTTAGACTTTTTGTCTGTTTGTTCTAATATCACTGGAGATTAGCCAATAGTGCGCTGAGAGTTCTTTACAATATTGCTGTTACCCTCTACACAGACCCTACACCACCGAGAACCGGGAATATGGTCATCTGATGGCTCTCTCATTAGATGATCCCTCCAGTGTGATAGGCAGAACCAGGACAAGGGGTGGGCAACAAGTCCTACACAAGTCCTACACGACTGAGAACAGGGAAGATGGTCATCTGATGGCTCTCTTATTAGATGATCCCTCCAGTATGATAGGCAGAACCAGGACAAGGGGTGGGCCACAAGTCCTACATGACAGAACTGGGAATATGGTCATCTGACGGCCTTCTCATCAGATGATTCCTCCAGTATGACAGGCAGAACCAGGACAAAGGGTGGGCAACAAGTCCTACAGGACTGAGAAGCGTGAATATGGTCATCTGACGGCCTTCTCATCAGATGATCCCTCCAGTATGCCAGGCAGAACTAGGACAAGGGGTGGGCCACAAGACCTACATGACAGAACTGGGAATATGGTCATCTGACGGCCTTCTCATCAGATGATTCCTCCAGTATGACAGGCAGAACCAGGACAAAGGGTGGGCAACAAGTCCTACAGGACTGAGAAGCGTGAATATGGTCATCTGACGGCCTTCTCATCAGATGATCCCTCCAGTATGCCAGGCAGAACTAGGACAAGGGGTGGGCCACAAGTCCTACATGACAGAACTGGGAATATGGTCATCTGACGGCCTTCTCATCAGATGATTCCTCCAGTATGACAGGCAGAACCAGGACAAAGGGTGGGCAACAAGTCCTACAGGACTGAGAAGCGTGAATATGGTCATCTGACGACCTCATCAGATGATCCCTCCAGTATGCCAGGCAGAACTAGGACAAGTGGTGGGCAAGAGGGGCAGCTGTTCTACCTACACAAGTCCTACACTTTTGAGAGCCGGGAATATGGTCATCTGATGGTCCTCTCATCAGATGATCCCTCCAGTGTGACAGACAGGGCCAGGACAAGGGGTGGGCAGGAGGGGAAACTGCTGAACCATGTTACAGGCAGCAGAACGTTCTCCACGGCTTCTCCAGACCCTTTCATGTCTGTCACATGTGCTCAGGGGGAACCTGCTCTCATCTGTGAAAAGCACAGGGAGCCAGTGGTGGACCTGCCAATTCTGGGGTTCAATGACAAATTCCAATCCAGCTCTGTGGTGCCGGGCAGTGAGCACAGGGTCCACTAGAGGACGTCGGGCCCTCAGACCACCCTCATGAAGTCTGTGTCTGATTGTTTGCTCAGAGACATTCCCACCAGTGGCCTGCTGGAGGTCATTTTGTAGGGCTCTGGCAGGGCTCATCCTGTTCCTCCTTGCACAAAGGATCAGATACCAGTCCTGCTGATGGGTTAAGGACCTTCTACGGCCCTGTCCAGCTCTCCTAGAGGAACTGCCTGTCTCCTGGAATCCCCTCCATGCTCTTGTCTCCTGGAACCTCCTCCATGCTCTCGTCTCCTGGAATCTCCTCCATGCTCTTGTCTCCTGGAATCTCCTCCATGCTCTTGTCTCCTGGAATCTCCTCCATGCTCTCGTCTCCTGGAATCTCCTCCATGCTCTCGTCTCATGGAATCTCCTCCATGCTCTCGTCTCCTGGAACCTCCTCCATGCTCTTGTCTCCTGGAATCTCCTCCATGCTCTTGTCTCCTGGAATCTCCTCCATGCTCTCGTCTCCTCCTCCATGGAACCTCCTCCATGCACTTGTCTCCTGGAATCTCCTCCATGCTCTTGTCTCCTGGAATCTCCTCCATGCTCTTGTCTCATGGAATCTCCTCCATGCTCTTGAGACTGTGCTGGGAGACACAGCAAATCTGGCAATGGCAGGTATTGATGTGCCATCCTGGAGGAGTTGGACTGCCTGTGCAACCTCTGTAGGGTCCAGGTATGGCCTCATGGTACCAGTAGTGACACTGACCCGAGCCAAATGCAAAACTAGTGAAAAACAGTCAGAAAAGATGAGGAGGGAAAAATGTCAGTGTCCTCCACCTGTAAAACCATTCCTGTTTTGGGGGTCGTCTCATTGTTGCCCATCTAGTGCCCCTGTTGGTAATTTCATGAACACCAAAGCAGCGGAAACTGATGAACAACCCCCTCTGCGCCTTCCCTGACCGGATCCATATCCCAGGAGGTTCATGGACTTGATGCCAGACTTCATTTACAAAGTCTTCCCTCCATTTTTTGAGCCGTGTATAATAATATCTATTGATATCGTCTTCCTTCGCTGGACTCCCATCCTCCATCCATCTCTCATTGTCTGTATCCTGTGACAACATCTGCATTCAATCGAGCGGTTTGCGGTGATTCCGCTGTGAGGTAGAGCTCCGCTGCGGCCCAAGGGAGAGATCCGTCTTCCAGGAGGACAACATGCAGATCGAACAATTCCGTGTTCAATGTCATCCTACACTGACAGCGTAATAAGCCAAATATGTGACCCGTCATCTGTCCCCGAAGATCGCCGAGACGGAGGAATGTGAGGAATAAGAGACGAAGTTTAAATAAAAATTCAGCAGGTGCTCTGTTTCAAATTCCCCTTTCTGCATTGACATACCTCCTTAGACCCAGTTTGTCTGGAAAGCATGGTCACCTGCTGACTTGGCAGCATCCACAGGCAGCGTAACTCTTCAAAAAGACACAGTTAAGTCCAATGCAATGTTACTTCAGCTAATTGCAGTACAAAGGATGTAGTTCCGGTCTTTTGAAGCGGAAGAAGACAATGACGTTTGTACCCTGGTCTCTGTGAAGAACTAACACTGGCTGAGGGAACATGGAAGAAACAGAGAGGGACTAATGAGGACTGAGAGAACCTGGAGGAAACAGAGAGGGACTAATGAGGACTGAGGGAACATGGAAGAAATGGGAGGATCTAGTGAGGACTGAACCACCTAGCACTAAACAGACAGAGGAAGATACCAAACAACATAGTAAACACATTGCAGTTCATCATTCGATGTCAGTATAAAAAGTAAACTACAGAAGTTGAATCCAATGTAGCTTTCCTTCAGCTATTTGCAGTACAGAGGATTAAAGTGTAAGAAGACAATGACCTTCCCAAAACCTGTCCCTGCAAAGAACTAACGCTGATCGAGGGACCATGGAAGAAAAACAGAGAGGGACTAATGAGGACTAAGAGAACCTGGAGGAAACAGAGAGGGACTAATGAGGACTGAGGGAACATGGAAGAAACAGAGAGGGACTAATGAGGATTGAGAGAACCTGGAGGAAACAGAGAGGGACTAATGAGGACTGAGGGAACATGGAGGAAACAGAGAGGGACTAATGAGGACTGAGGGAACATGGAGGAAACAGAGAGGGACTAATGACTGACATGAGAAACAAGAGGGACTATGGAAGAGAACATGAAACAGAGAGGGACTAACTAATGAGGACTGAGGGAACAAACAGAGAGGAAGAAACAGAGGGACTAATGAGGACTGAGGGAACATGGAAGAAACAGAGAGGGACTAATGAGGACTGAGAGAACATGGAAGAAACAGAGAGGGACTAATGGGGACTAATGAGGAAGAAACAGAGAGGACTAATGATGGAGAACATGGAAACAGAGAGGGACTAATGAGGACTGAGAGAACATGGAAGAAACAGAGGGGACTAATGAGGACTGAGGGAACATGGAAGAAACAGAGGGACTAATGAGGGACTGGAATGAGGGGACTAATGAGGGAAACATGGAAGAAACAGAGGGGACTAATGAGGACTGAGGGAACATGGAGGAAAACAGAGAGGGACTAATGAGGACTGAGAGAACAATGGAGGAAACAGAGAAACAGGGGGACTAATGAGGACTGAGAGAACATGGAGGAAACAGAGAGGGACTAATGAGGACTGAGGGAACATGGAGGAAACAGAGGACTGAGGGAGGGACTAATGAGGACTGAGGGAACATGGAGGAAACAGAGAGGGACTAATGAGGGACTACAGGAAGGGAGGACAGAGAGGAAATGAGGGAAATTCACTAATGAGGACTGAGGGAACCTGTCTCTCGCTCCTCTCTCCCTCCTGGAGGAAACAGAGAGGGACTAATGAGGACTCCCTCTCCCCCCCCTCACTCTCTTCCCCCCTTCCTCTTCTCCTCCTTCTCTCTCTCCCCCCCCAGGGAACTCTCCCCCCCCCCCTCTCTTTCTCCCCCTCTCTCCTCTCTCTCTGTGCCGCCTCATCATGGACACACATCAGAGAAGGAGAAAAAGGACCTGCTTGCAAAATTGTGGAAATAGAAACTAATGAAACACTTTTTTCCCCTAAAAACTTTGAGGGACTTTTTTTGTTTATAGGCAAAAAAATGGAAAACCCCCAGCGGGGGAGCTAAATACCACCAAAAGAAAAAACAGATCTGTCTCAAAAGGACAAGGGAACCTGGATAAAAAGAGTTTGGGTACAGTGACTGCATGAACCATGGAGCAAAACAGAGAGGTAATTCAAAGGGAACCTGGACAACACTGAAAGGGACTAAAAATTGGCCTGGGAACAGGAAGGGGGTAGAGTGTCCGGTAATGGCAGGAAGGGGAGTAGAAACATGCTCGGTAACAGGAGAGGGGGTAATGAGGACTGAGGGAACATGGAAGGCAGGAAGAGGGGTAGAAGTGAGGACTGTAGGCAGGAAGGGGGGAAACAGAGAAGTGAGGACGGTAGGCATGGAAGGGGGTACAGAGAGTGCCCTAATGTAGGACAGGGGAAGGGGGTAGAAGTGTCCGGTAATGAGGAAGGGGGAGGAGAAGGGACTAATGAGGACTGAGGGAACCTGGAGGAAACAGGAAGGGGGACTAGAAGTGAACCTGGGAGGGAGGATGAGGGGGTAGAAGTGCCCTGTAGGAGGAAACAGGGGGTAGAAGTGTCCTGTAGGCAGGAAGGGGGTAGAAGTGTCCAGGTAGGCAGGAAGGGGGTAGGAAGTGCCCTGTAGGCAGGAAGGGGGTAGAAGTGTCCAATGTAGGCAGGAAGGGGGTATAGAAGTTGTCTCTCCGGTAGGCAGGAAGGGGGGTAGAAGTGCCCTCCCCCTAGGCAGGAAGGGGGTAGTGCCGCCTCAGTGCCCGGTAGGCAGGAAGGGGTAGAAGTGTCCTGTAGGCAGGAAGGGGGTAGAAGTGCCTGTAGGCAGGAAGGGGGTAGAAGTGCCTGGTAGGCAAAAGGGGGTTAGTAGAAGTGCCCGGTAGGCAGGAAAGGGGGTAGAAGTGTCCTGTAGGCAGGAAGGGGGTAGAAGTGCCCTGTAGGCAGGAAGGGAGTAGAAGCGCCAAAGAAGTGTCCTGTAGGTAGGAAGGGGGTAGAAGTGTCCTGGTAGGCAGGAAGGGGGTAGAAGTGCCCTGTAGGCAGGAAGGGGGGGTAGAAGTGCCCTGTAGGCAGGAAGGGGGTTAGGTAGGCAGTAGAAGTGCCCGGTAGGCAGGAAGAGGGTAGAAGTGCCCTGTAGGCAGGAAGGGGGTAGAAGTGCCCGGTAGGCAGGAAGGGGGTAGAAGCGCCCTGTAGGCAGGAAGGGGGGTAGAAGTAGTGTCCTTTAGGCAGGAAGGGGGTAGAAGTGCCCTGTAGGCAGGAAGGGGGTAGAAGTGCCCTGTAGGCAGGAAGGGGGGTAGAAGTGTCCTGTAGGCAGGAAGGGGGTAGAAGCGCCCGGTAGGCAGGAAGGGGGTAGAAGTGTCCTGTAGGCAGGAAGGGGGTAGAAGTGTCCTGTAGGCAGGAAGGGGGTAGAAGTGCCCTGTAGGCAGGAAGGGGGTAGAAGTGTCCGGTAGGCAGGAAGGGGGGGTAGAAGTGCCCTGTAGGCAGGAAGGGGGTATGTAGAAGCGCCCTGTAGGCAGGAAGGGGGGTAGAAAAGCCCTGTAGGCAGGGAGGGGGGTAGAAGCGCCCTGTAGGCAGGAAGGGGGTTAGAAGCGCCTTTTACAGAAAAGTACAGCGCTGCAGAGTGGAAAAGAAAGGTGAATGACATTCAGTCACAATACGCTGTAACTTTTGCTGCAATTGTGTACACGATATTATTATTATTATTTTTTTTATATTTCCTATTTTTTCCCACAAAAGAGGAGTTTCCCTTTAAAGTAACAGCGACTTTAAAAGAGGTACCTGCACTGCTTTGGTGTGACTTTTGTTTACTTTTTATATATATATTATTTTTTTTCATACATTAATTTTTATTTATTTTATATATATTTTTAAGAATTTTTTTACTTTGATCCGTTAGAATGGCAAATAATGGCTCTAATGTGAAAGGAGCCTAAATGCCAAAAAAAGTGTTCTTTGTTTTTGTTTTGTATTTGTTTTTTGCAGCCGCTGTATTCTTCCCCCTCTTGCGCTCCTTCGATATCGATGTCTAATAGTCGCCGTCTGTAAGACATCGAAGATCTCCGGATTGTCGCATTTCTTGCTGTACGTCGCAGTAAAACTCCATAATAAACATTTGGTGCTTTAAATCCGGATCATTGAAAACAGGACTTTGCTAGGAAGGGCTTCACTTTCGCCGATCGTACGCTCGCCGCCGGGGTCGTAAACGCCGCTTTACAAACAAAGGGCCTCTGTTAAATTTTGCATGGGGGGGGGGGGGGAGGAATAATTGAACCCAACTGGTCACAGGGACGGTGCCTTCGCCTTCCACGCCGCTCCGCCGGCACACAGTGAGGAAATCCGATTAGCCGGAGAGTTTTGGAAACATTCGAAGGTGAATTTTGTGCTTTCCATCTTGCTCACGTTTGGAACTCGTAAAAAAAGCCGGCGAAGGTCTCGGGTTGTATTGAAATTCAGCTCAGAGTGTGTAGAGAAAAAAAAATCGCCGTTATAGCGAGGAAACGAGCGCTCCGCGTATGAGAAGAAAGAAAATGAAAAAAGTAGAGAAATTGGAATGGGTTGGTTCCTGGACGGTCGGGTAGGCGATGGATAATTCTTTCTGTGATGGACTGTCTGCGGCACAAAAACGCAGAAACAGCTGCGAAGAGTCTCCGAGGAATAGCGAAGAGAGCGTTTTCCGTTAATTTTTTTTTCCCCCCTTTGTTTTTCAATTTAAATAGCAAAAAGTGCGTTTCCCCCGTGAGTTTTTGGTTTTTTTTTCATTTGGGAATTTAAGGGGGAATAGGCCAAACCTTGGGGGTCAGTGGGAAGGGAAAAGGAGGGGCACTATGGGAAATAGTGCCCCCTCATTGGGTTCAGTGGGAGGAAAAAGTGCCCCCTCATGGTTCAGTGGGAGGAAAAGGGGCCCCTCATTGGGTCAGTGGGGGAATAGGGGCCCCCTCATGGGGGTCAGTGGGAGGGAAAAGTGCCCCCTCATTGGTTGGGGAGGAATGTGCCCCCTCCTTGGTACGTGGGAGGGAAAAGTGCCCCCTCATTTGGGGTCAGTGGGAGGGAAAAGTGCCCCCTTTATTGGTTTTTTTTTAGTTTTTGGGTTTTTTAATTTTTGGTGTCAGTGGGAGGGAAAAGTGGCCCTTCATTGGTGTATGGGGAGGGAAAATTTGGGCCCCCTTCCCTTGGTGGGCAGTGGGGGGGAATATTTCCCCAAACATTGGTGTCGTGGAGGGGAAAAGTTTCCCCCTTTGGTTTTCGTGGGAGGAAAAGTGAATTTATTGGTGTCAGGGGGAGGAAAAAGTGGCCCCCTCATTGGTGTCAGTGGGAGGAAAAGTGCCCCAATTGGTTTTCCCGTGGGAGGAATAGGGGCCCATCATTTGGGGTCCCGTGGGGAAAAGGGAAAGTTTCCCCATCATTGGTGTCAGGGGAGGAATGTGCCTCATCATTTGGGATCAGGGGAGGGAAAAGGCCCCCTTTATTGGTGTCAGTGGGAGGAATGTTTCCCATCAAATTTGGGGTCGTGGGAGGAAAAGTGCCCTCATTGGTTTTTTCAGTGGGGGGGGAATAGTGGGCCCTCATTGGTGTTGTGGGGGAATGTGGGCCCCCATTGGTTTTCTTGGGAGGAAACAGGGGGGGAGGGGAAAAGTGGCCCCCTCATTGGTGTCAGTGGGGGGGAATA
>CATNWA010017926.1:112500-133891 GCA_951230385.1 Staurois parvus | reverse complement strand
ATAATATAAAAAAAAAATCCTTGGAAAACATCAATTATGTCATTCATGAATAATTTTTAAACTTTAAATTGGATCTTAGCAGACAAGCATCCCTGTATTATCAACTTTTGGACTGCGATAACAAAAAAAACCCCCCAAAAAATATACGAAATTGTAAAACCAGGCATAAAGCTAGTAACAAAAACCAGGGAAAGGGAAATGGAAAATTTTCGTTTTTAGTCCCCCAACTCGTGCTCATTCAAAAAGGGGGGAAAAATCCCTCAAGTTTTCTAGCATAGACCTTTTCACTCTGAACACAGACCTAGTTGTACGCAAAGGGGTCCTCCCAAAACAATTAAAAGAGCAAGCCGGGATGGATACTGAGGTTCAGGTGGGCTTTTTTCCAGGGAGGGAAGGAAAAGAAATGGGGTACATCATTGATGCTAATCAAAAGAGTAAAAAGGGAAAAGAACCGGGGGTATACTGTCTATAGTGCTAAAAAAAGCGTTTGATAGGGAAAATTTGGGAGATTATATGGTTCTCTGGAAGCTTTGGGGATGGGGCTAGGTGAGAGAATGGATAGGAAATGTAAGATACCCTCGGTGGTCTTTGGGGGGTAAAGGGGGAGAGGTCAAAACCCCTTGAGATGTAAACGGAAAAACAGGGGATGCCCCTATCTCCATTGCTGTTGTTATATTCTAGACCTCTTACTATCAACAATAAGATGAATAGAGTGTTATAAGGGAATCCGAATAGGAGATACGGGAAACATAAAGTTGGCTGCCTTCGAGACGACTTGTTGTTATATGTAGGAAACCCCAGGATTTCACTTCCAAACTTAATGAAGTCACTAAAGGAGTACGGAGAACTATCAAATTTAAAGGATAAATTCAACAAAAATGGAGATTCTAAATATAACACATCTTAAAAAACGAATAAAGAAAGGATACATAAATGATTTTCCTTTAATGGAAGATAGAGATATAAAATATCTAGGAGTAAAACTACAGCCTCACATAAACATCTATATAAATAAACTATATTACACTGATAATGAGATTAGTGATGAATTAAAAAGATTGGAGGGAGGATCCCCGACATGGATGGGCCGTATTAATCTGGTAAAATGGTAATAGTACCAAAAATCCATATATAGATATTCAAATGATCCCAAATTAAACTCCAGAGATTTTCTTTAAAAATAATTAAGAATCTTGAATATACAAGATACTCATATGTGATGTGAATATAAAAACCAAAAAGGACTGTCATACTAAAACTGTCTGAATTAGGGAGGAAAAAGAAATAGGGGGTATTGGGATGCACGAGACTTTAAAAAAGGGAATATTACAAAGCGGTAATACCTTGGCATAGATCCAAAGATTTGAAATTTAATATAATAAACAAAAGCTGGTGTGAGAGATAGATAATGAACTCAAGCGAATAGACTTGGGAAGAATGATATCGGGTACCAACACAGTATAGTGGTTTACATGAACAATGTTGGAAAAAACATACACTTTGGAATGTTTTAAAAGTATTTGGGATATACTTACACAGAAGTATGAGACTGGACCATTTAAATTCTACACTGATTTCCACTAAAAAAATACAAGAGTTTTTTCCCCCTAAGGGGGGGGAAAGTAGGTATGGATAAGAAATAGGATGGAAGTGGGTTTTAAAAAATATAAGGTTGCAATTGTTAGATATCTTGGTGGGAAGATATAAATAGGAGCATATGGAGAATTGCAAAATAAAAAAGTATGGGAGAGATTTTCACTAATTAGACGAATTGGCGGTATTTCCAATTGAGGTGGTTTTGACGGAAAGATTGCCAAGACCTATAAGGACAAGAGAACAATTGGAAACATGGTATGTATTAGACCTTGGGGAAACACAAGGTGATGGGAAACACGGGACTGCTAAGAAAGTTTATAAAAACTCACTGAACTAGACACAAACACGAAACCAACATTTATTTAAACAAATGGGAAATGGATATGGGAGTTGTGATAGATGAGGAAAAGCAGAGGAGAATGTATAGATTAATTCACGAAAACGTCTCTATGAGAGAAGTAGAAAATGAACTATAAGTGTTTGACAAGATGGCACATTTCACCAGTAGTAGAAAAATAAGATGTGTGGAGAGAGTACACCGCTGTGTTGGAGGGGATGTGGAGAAATAGGCACCAATATACCATATATGGTGGGGATGCCCAAAAATCCAGATATTCTGGACAACAATAATCCACTTAATAAGAAAATTGACAGAAATAGATATAAATCTAGACCCAGAAGTATGTATTTTTGCACATCACGGATATAACGGTAAATAAATATAAAAATCAGGGATATGGAACTATAAAAATGCTGCAAAAGCCCTGATACCCAAGTTCTGGAGGCAAATAGAGGCACCAAAGGAAGAGGACTGGATTGAAAGAGTTGAGCAGATTAAAAAGATGGAAAGGCTGTGCCATACCCAAGAAGATAAGATGGAGGTTTATCATGGAAATGGTGGAGAACTGGGAAAAAGCCAGATTATATATGAGGTGTAGGAAAGAATAAAGATAACAACAGAAAAATTCCACTTGTTGATATAAGAAGACGTAGAGAAAAGATAGAATAGGCAGAGGGGACATAGGGTGGGGGGTGGAGAAGGGGGGAAAAGGTTGCATAGAGTATATAAAGTAGAAATGTTGGTTAATATAATATTATAGAATATATTTTATATATATATATATATATTTATATTGTGATGATGAAATGTAATTAAAATGGAAAATTAATAAATATTTGAATTATAAAAAAAAAAATTCAGATTTTAGTCCTCATGCATACTGGACGTTTCTTACAGATGCTGTTTTTGTCTTCTGATGACCTTTTTTTAAAAAACTTCTACAGCTAGTAAACCCCCCAGCATGTTATACTATGTGTCCATGCACACATAGACTGTAATCAATGTTTATTGGCTGGGAAGTTTTTTGGCTGGAAAAAAAAAAAAAAATTAGTTGGTTTCTAGAGGAGTTTTTTAGCTGTAAAAACGCTCTAACGCTAACCGGCATTTTTTAACGTTTTTTGATCAAAAAAATAAAAAAAGTTTTTTGTGTTCAAATAACACAAACGTGGAAAAACGCTGCTAAAAAAACAAAACACAGCTAAACGCTAATGCAAAAACGCTAAAAAATGCTGAAAAACTCACGTTTTTAGCGTGAGTTTACACAGCTAACGTTACCAGTGTTATCAAAACGTCAAGTGTGCATGAGGGCTCAGTGTTGATGGTTTAGGATAGTAATTGGTTGGTAGAGCCAATGTCAAAGCAGGTGGCTCAAGATAATAAATAGTATATGTCAAGTGAAGAACCTAGACGATAGGTAGGGGGTTAGTTGGAACAAGACAAGATCAAACTGAACAGTCATCAGAATTCAAAGATTCTTGCCAGATAAGCATGTAATGTATTATCCTTTCTCACATACATTAATAATATAAAGAAGAAACCTAGGCTAGTATAGCACTACCCATTTAGGAGTTGCAAAGATTTTGGGTCCTCCTATAGCCCTGCACAGCCAGGCAACATGCATCTTCACTAGAGATGAGCGAATCGAACCTGGCGAAGTGGAATTCGTTTCGAATTTCAGGAAAAATTCGATTCGCATCGAATCCGAATTTTAGCAAACTTCGGGTGCACGAATCGAATTTTTCCCGATCAGCCGGCAAAAGTGTCACTGCAGAGAGCTCCGCTATTTCTGACAGTTCTGACAGTTCGTTTACAGCGGTTGAAACATTGTATCTATTTGTTTTCCATTTAGGATACAGATGTTTTTATTCGGAAATAAATAGATACAATGTTTCAACCGCTGTAAATGTGAAGGAACTGTCAGAGAACTGTCAGAAATAGCGGAGCTCTCTGCATATACACTTTTTGCTGTACTGGAATACTTCTTCTTTTCATTCTTCTTCTTCTTTTCATTCTTCTTCTTCTTCTTTTCATTCTTCTTCTTCTTTTCATTCTTCTTTTCATTCTTCTTCTTCTTCTTTTCATTCTTCTTTTCATTCTTCTTCTTCTTCTTTTCATTCTTCTTCTTCTTCTTTTCATTCTTCTTCTTCTTCTTTTTCATTCTTCTTCTTTTCATTCTTCTTTTCATTCTTCTTCTTCTTCTTTTCATTCTTCTTCTTCTTCTTTTCATTCTTCTTCTTTTCATTCTTCTTCTTTTCATTCTTCTTTTCATTCTTCTTCTTTTCATTCTTCTTCTTCTTCTTTTCGTTCTTCTTTTCATTCTTCTCATTCTTCTTTTCATTCTTCTTTTCATTCTTCTTCTCATTCTTCTTTTCATTCTTCTTCTTCTTCTTTTCATTCTTCTTCTTCTTCTTTTCATTCTTCTTTTCATTCTTCTTCTTTTCATTCTTCTTCTTCTTCTTTCATTCTTCTTCTTCTTCTTTTCATTCTTCTTTTCATTCTTCTTCTTTTCATTCTTCTTCTTCTTTTCATTCTTCTTCTTCTTCTTTTCATTCTTCTTTTCATTCTTCTTCTTCTCATTCTTCTTTTCATTCTTCTTCTTCTTCTTTTCATTCTTCTTTTCATTCTTCTTCTTCTTCTTTTCATTCTTCTTTTCATTCTTCTTCTTCTTCTTTTCATTCTTCTTCTTCTTCTTTTCATTCTTCTTTTCATTCTTCTTCTTCTTCTTTTCATTCTCTTCTTCTTCTTCTTTTCATTCTTCTTTTCATTCTTCTAATTCTTCTTTTAATTCTTCTTTTCATTCTTCTTTTAATTCTTCTTTTCATTCTTCTTCTCATTCTTCTTTTCATTCTTCTTTTCATTCTTCTTCTTCTTCTTTTCATTCTTCTTTTCATTCTTCTTCTTCTTCTTCTTCGTCGTGCCCCGTGACTGCCCAAATGAGTGAAGGTGTGCGGTGATTCTAAGATCGACGGCACTCATCTGCATGTCATACTGACTGACAGTATTATTTCTCTTCCCCAGCAGACTCCAAGGGCATTTAAATTAAAGGTACAGTGTTCTGCACTAATATAAAGGCTCTCTGAAGCCTAGAAACCCTTTAAATAAGTTAAATTCACGGCGAATAAATTCGCATCGAATCGAATTTCTCCCGCAAATTCGGCGAATCGGCCGAATCGAATTTTTGAATAATTCACTCATCTCTAATCTTCACACACAGGCTTGCATCCAGAAGTCAGATATCAGTCCTTGAGCTTTGTTTTTGGTTATTTATATTAGGGGGATTTGAACTGAGATAGGGTTAGGGGTGTACAGGATGCCCAAGGGAACTCATGAGTTGAGGACAACTGCCTGGAACTATTTCCAAACATAGCACAGTCTCTGTTGGAGAGCTAGCCCAGCGTCTCTTAATGTACCACCCTAGAAGAACTCCTCTTCCTTCACCCAGCAATCTGGAGGTATCTCTGTGCAGGGGATTTGGTGCCTGTTTCTTTAAGAAATGGACAGTCCCAGGTAGGTGGCAAATCTTGTCTTCCACCAGACTGCTCCTTCCCCTATCTGCCCAAGGGGTGCAGGGGTACTTACTCAGATCCTCTCCTGTACTGATGATGGGTTGGTGGCTGCTACTAGGCCTTATAGCTGGACCACTCCTTCCCTGCTGTACAGGTGGTCCTCACTCTGGGGGCCAGTGAAGCCCTGCGCTTCCTACTTTCCAGCTTCACTGCCTGTAGGTGACCCCCTCCCCCTCTCAATCTGGGCCCCTCCCAGGCTCCTGCCTTCAGCCTCACATCTTCCTCTCTGTATTCCACCCGAACTAACTACAGCTGAGCAGGCTCAGAAACTCTTAAAGGCTGTCCAAGCCCCTTTCCAAGCCTCCTGTTGGGGATTGGCCAGGATCCTTCAAGAGTTCAGGCCAACCACTCCTCAGATCCACCCACTGCTTCTAGACCTTTTTCCAAAGATCTAGAGCAAGGGGAAATTCCAGAGGGCTGGTCTGCAGAGAATCTCAGCTCTGATTCATTTTTGACCATCTGACTATCACATCCAGGCTGCTACTCAGCCCTCCTCTCTAACAATTAAGACTCTAGCTTCCCGTAGCTAACTAAGGAGAGAGAGAGAGAGAGAGAGAGAGAGAGAGAAGACACAGAAGACACAAGGCTGGTGGGGACAGTGTGGGTGGGGCAGACACAGGAGAAGAGCTTTCTCCCTCCACTCCCATCTGTGGTGGGCAGGGAGCTGTCAGCACTGGGGACTGAATATGCTTACAGATCTCCACATTGCACTGGGGGATGAGAGGGGGGGCCGGCCATGGGGGAAGCATACAGGAGCCCAGGGCATGCAGCCTGCAGGAGATGGATAGGAGAGGCAGCCGGGCGGAACATAGAGGAACCAAAAAATACACGGTCTTCTATGTGCCGCCTGGCCGTCTCTTCTATCCAGGCATCCCCGGCCCACCAGGCAATTGTGTGTGCCCTATGGCCAGTCCAGGGCTTGGGTATGAAGGTGCAGGAATTGGGCTGATTTGAGGTGTAAAGGTGCAGGAAGTGGGATGATCTGAGGGTTGAAGGTGCAGGAATTGGGGCTGATGTAAGGTATAAAGGTACAGGAACTGGGGTGATCTGAGGGTTGAAGGTGCAGGAATTGGGGCTGATTTAAGGTATGAAGGTGCAGGAATTTGGGTGATCTGAGGTGAGAAGGTGCAGAAACTGGGGTGATCGAGGTGTGTAGGTTTAGGAATTGGGGCTTATCTGGGGTATGAAGGTTCATTAATTGGTGTGATCTGAAAGTGCAGAAATCGGGGTGATCTTCAGTATAAAGATGCAGGAATTGAGGTGATCTGAGATGTGAAGATGTAGGAATTGGCCTGATATGAGTTGTGGAGGTACAGGAATTGGGGAGAGCTGAGGCATGAAGGTGCAGGAATTGGGGTGATCTCAAGTTTGAATGTTCAGGAATTGGGCTGGTCTGAAGTGAAAAGATGCAGAAATGTGGGGTGATCTGAGGTGTGAAGGTCAGGAATTCAGGCTGATCAGAGGTGTTAAGGTGCAGGAATTGGGGTGATCTGAGGTGTGAAGGTGCAGGAATTGGCCTGATCTGAGGTATGATGGTGCAGGAATTGGCCTGATCTGAGGCATGAAGGTGCAGGAATTGGAGTGATCTGAGGTGTGAAAGTGCAGGAATTGGCCTAATCTGAGGTATGAAGGTGCAGTAATGTGCCTGATCTGAGGTATGAAGGTACAGAAATTGGGCTGATCTGAGGTATGAACGTACAGGAATTTGGCTGATCTGAGGTGTGGAGGTGTAGGAATTGGGGTGATCTGAGGTGTGCAGGTACAGAAATTAGGGTGACCTGAGATGTGAAGGTGCAGGAATTGGGGCTGATCTAAGGTATGATAGTGCAGGAATTGGGCTGATCTTTGGTGTAAAGATCCAGGAATTGAGGTTGATCTGAGGTATGAAGGTGCAGCAATTGGGGTGATCTGAGATGTGAAGGTGCAGGAATTGGGGCTTATCTAAGGTATGAAGGTGCAGGAATTGTGGTGATCTGATGGGTGAAGGTGCAAGAATTGGGGTGATCTGATGGGTGAAGGTGCAGGAATTTGGGTGACCTGAGATGTGAAGGTGCAGGAATCGGGGTGACCTAAGGTTTGAAACTGCAGAAATTGGGGTGATCTGAGATGTGAGGATGCAGGAACTGGGCTGATCTGAGGTAAGAAGGTGCAGGAACTGGGATGATCTGAGGTGTGAAGATGCAGAAATCTGGGTGATCTGCAGTGTGAAGATGCTGGAATTGGGGATGAACTGGGGTATGGGGGTTCAGGAATTGGGGTGATCTGAGATGTGAAGGTCCAGGAATTGGGGTGATCTGAGTTGTAAAAAGTGCAGGAATTGGGATTGAATTGAAATTGGATGGTTCGAGAATTGGGGTGATCTGAGGTGTGAAGGTGCAGGAATTGGGGTGGTGTGAAGGTGCAGAATTTGGGAATGATCTGAGGTGTGATAGTGCAGGAATTGGAGTGATTTGAGATGTGAAGATGCATGAATTGGAGTGATCTGTGGTATGAAGGTACAGCAATTGGAGTGATCTGATGTATGAATGTGCAGGATTAGGGGTGATCTGTGGTGTGAAGATACAGGAATTTGGGTGATCTGAGTTGTGGAAGTGCAGGAATGGGGATTGATCTGAGATCTGATGGTGCAGGAATTGGGGTAATCTGAGGTGCAGTATTTGGGGTGGTGTGAAGGTGCAGGATTTGGGGATGATTTGAGGTGTGATGGTGCAGGAATTGGGGGATATGAGGTGTGAAGATGCAGGAATTGGGGTGATCTGAAGTATGAAGGTGCAGGAACTCGAGTGACCTTAGGTGTAAAGGTGCAGGATTAGGGGTGATCTCAGGTGTGAAGGTGCAGGAATTTGGGTGATTTGAGGTGTGAACATGCAGGAACTGGGGTGATCTGAGGTATGAAGTTCCTGGAATTAGGGTGATCTGAGATAGAAGGGTGCAGACATTGGGGCTGATCTGAGGTGTAAAGGTGTAGGAATTGGGTGATCTGAGGCATGCAAGTACAGGAATTGGAGTTGATCTGAAATCTGATGGTGTAGGAATTGGGGTGATCTAAGGGGTGAAGGTGCAATAATTAGGGTGATCTGAGGTGTGAAGGTGCAGCAATTGGGGTGATCTGAGGGGTGAAGGTACAGCATTTGGAGCTGATCCGAGGAGTGAAAGTGCAGGATTTGGGGATGATCTGAGGTGTTTAGGTGGAAAGCTCAATATTTCTTTCTTTCTTTCTCTTTTCTATTATCCAAGTTATTTACAGCATTTACTATTCAAGGATTCCTTTTCATGATTGAAAATGTGAAGTTGACATTTTTTTTTGTGTAGCTTGCACACTCAATTTCTTTGTAAAAAAAATTTGGCACACTGTGCTCAAAAGGTTGCCTACCCCTGCCTTAGATGCAACCACTTCCACAACAGCCAACAATAACTCTTGATTTCTTATTCTTCTAAGTTTATCTTATCATATAAGTACCACAGGTTTTCATACAACCCCCCCCTTCCCTAGCTATTACTTAGATTTGGAGAAAAGCCTTGAATTGGCATCAACAGTGTGCTTTGCTTTCTCTTTTAAAAAACAACCAATACATTTTTGTACTTTCATTTAAAGATTTAAGACAATACCAAGTATTTTCACTAGTACTCATGAAAATGCTCCCAATACCTGAAACCGATACTTTGCTGTGTGATTTGCGTCCATACAAAATGAATGGGTGAAAATCATACTGCAAAGAATAGCATGCGATTTGAACAAGAATGCGGTGTGATGCCTGTCCAAATTGCATGCGGTTTTCCTACCACTCCTGTGTGAACCCAGGAAACCTCCCTGCACTTATCCCATGCTGTCACACAACGAACAGCCGCTTCACAGGTCTGGGGATTTGAAATCCCTGTGGCCTCCGTTCTCTTCTCTCCGTGCTGCAGGCTAGACAGCTTTTGATTAGTCAGTACATTGATGCTGACCAATCAGAAGCCATGTAGCCTGTACTGTCATCCCTTCAGGGAGAGGAGAGAAAGCCACTGGGATTTCAAATGATTTATATATCACAGGGATCCACTTATATCAATCTGATGTAGGATTACATATACAATATAGTTTTTAAATATATATATCTATATATATATATACATACACACAGTATATATTGCTCAGCAGCTATCATCTATCATCATCTATACCTCATAGTGATGTCACCAATGATATTTGACACTAGCAGCTTAGACCTGGATTTAGATAATGATATACTGGAAGCTACTAACATTATTATATTTATTTTTGTTAACCTTTAATTTTGCTATAAATGAGATCAGTTTCAGCATGTGATATGCATTGTGTCAATGTGTCAATGTTAAAGGTTTATGAATTGTTTGTAAAGTATTATTTACATGTTTTTTTCATATTAATTCACATCATATTTATATGGATTTAATTATATTGATTTGATGATGTAGGCTATTATCCCATTACGATTTTTTCATTTTAATTTCCTTTGGGGTTTTTTCTTATCTTTTTGTCTCTTTTTTTCCATTTAAACAAAATATATTTCTTTGGCTTGAAATATGTTCTAGAATGTTTGGTTAGTGTTTATATTGCTTATTTTTCATTGATTTCATTATTTATTTGTTTTTATTATCACTTATTTGTACATAAACATTTATGGTTTAGGGACTGGAGAAGGGTTTGTTGTACTTCGAGTAAATGCATGGATTGAATGTTGAATATTTTAATGAATTAGTTATTTAAATAATTGAGCTGTAGTGAATGGTGTGTTATGATTAAGTGCCCATTGGCGTAAAACACGTCAGCACTCGCTTTTGTTGTGTGCTATACTTTTTAGATTTTTTTTTTAAATTTCATGGATCTTAGCGATATCAGTGTGCAGTCTCAGTGTAACAACCTGTCACTGGTTGTTAACAAAGCTGTCGGCTTCACAGTTGACAGCTTCCTAACAACCAGTGAAGCAGTACTGGGCTTAGCCCAATAGGGAAGCTGAGACACCATTTCTCCCTTAGGTTTGCTCTTGCATTGTAATTGACAGCAAGCAGTGGGCACACTCTATAGCCAATAGCAGACTGTCTGTTGGTTCAGGATTCATCCACTGTCTGCTCTCAATCACAAGGGGAGCAGATATGATGGGGAACTAGTATCTGTGAATCCCCATCAGGCTGCGCCAACCCAGTGCAAGACTCCCCGATGGTGTACTGTCTGACCGTTGCAGTGGCGGGGAAGAAGCACAGTTGCACTGACTTTTTGTATGGACTCTGATTTCAATGTGCCTCCCATGTGTCTACAAGTACATAGTATATCTGTCTCATACACTGATATGTGTCATATGGAGGCATGTTGGAAATCTTAGAAACTCTTTATGAATTCCCCTGAATATGTTTTGTCTCAGGATGTCCTGCTCATGCTCCATTAAGGCTTTATCCTTAAGAGAATAGAATTTGGGATGCGAAGGGCAGAGGACAATACTGTGGGGTAGGGATGTGAAGTGGGGGGTGAAATTGATGTGAGGAGGGCAGAGTATACTACTGTTGGTGGGGGGATTTGTGATGTGAGGGGTGGGGCAGTGCTGTTGGGAGAGATGTGGGAGGGACAAAGCTGTAGGGAGGGAGATGTAAAAGGGGGGGGGCAATGTTGTGGAGGGATGTGAAGGGGGCACAGTTCTTCTGGGGGGTGATGTAAAGGGACAGAGGACAGTACTGTGGGGGAGGGATGTGAAGGTGGCAGAGGATAGTAGTGTGGGGTGGGGGTGATGATCTGAAGGGGGGGTTGAGCACTGCTGAAAATAATGGGAGTGTGCGATGTGAAGGGGGTTCAGTTCACTACTGTAAAGGGTTGGGTGTGATGTGCAGGGGGCCTGAGAACACTACTGTGAAGGTGTCACTGATGTGAAGTGGGGGACTGTGACGTGTAGGGGGGTACTGAGGACAATGAAGTATAGGGATTGTGATATACAGTAGGACATGGCTGAAAAAAAATGCTGTTCGTAACTCTGTTGGAAGAACATTTTACTGGTCCATGAATTTTAATTCAATACCCCTGTAAAATATCGTATTGACTCGATATTTTATTAACTTGTATTGGTGAGAAATGTTCAGATAGAAAGTCCTTCAACTGCTTGTATAAACTCAAAAAGATGATTTAATAATAACGTTGCATAAAATTAGAAATAAAATATTGGCATACAGAATGTTTAAATAATGTCCAAAAAATATAGGTAAGTTCTTGATAATAAGATTGTATATATGTATATGTGTGTGTATGTGTGTGTGTATGTCTGTCGCATCAAGGCTGCTATAGAGTGAGAGAGAGACTCAAAACCTTTGTTCTGCTACCAAAAGAGCAATCCAGCCCCCACCAACCTAAAAGTGGGTTGGTATTCTCTTGTAGTCCTACTAAGATAATTGCTTCTCTCAAAGTCTGAGTGTAACTTTATCTCTTACATAGATGGGGGAGGATGGGGGGAAGGTATAGCTAATTGCTCTCATATGTGGCTTGAATGTAAAGGAAAAACCCAAGATATATGTTCACAGACTCTGAAGTCTAATTACTCACTTTTCCCAATCTAGAACAAATATAAATATAATAACTCAATTATTCTATTAAGATCCAACTCATTCATACTTATGTTAGTACTGTTAATAAGAAGATATTAAATATTAGGTTAAGGAAAGCTTCTAACAACCCCTGATCTAGGAGATACATTCAATCCAGCTACAAAATAGTGTATAATCCCCTACAGAGGGGCTCTTCCAAGTGATCATTACATAATGTAAACAATGTTATTAAGGTTTACAATTCTGTAAGTAGCATGAATCTAATACCATTTTACTAATATATTTTAGATTTTATGCCCAAAATATCTAATTGACACAAGCTCTGAAAACCAACAAACAGACTTCTTAAAGATAGAAACTAATGTGACCATAAATGACACCAGGATGATTTTCAAGGAGCTTGAGATCAAGCAAGTGGCTGTAACCAGTGAAATTTTTGGCAATGATGTCCTTTTAGTTTCTGAAGCTGAGACAGATCTTCAGTCTGCATACAAGAAGCAAGAGGTTGCTATGACACTAGGTACTGAAAAGGAAGAACTGATTCAGATCAGAAAACTGAAAAAAGATGACTTGACAACGGAAGCTGATCTAAAAGAAAATGTTGCTTTTTTAAGTGTTTGTGAAGATGCAATATCTGCATAAGATCATGATGGATATACAGTACACACTATAAACGCCAAAAGTATTGGGACACGTGCCTTTACATGCACATGAACTTTAATGGCATCCCAGTCTTAGTCTGTAGTGTTCAATATTGAGTTGGTCCACCAGCAGCTATAACAGCTTCATCTCTTCTGGGATGGATGCCCAAAAGGTTTAGGAGTGTGTCTATGAGCATGTTTTACCATTCTTCCAGAAGCGCAGTTGTGAGGTCAGGCACTGATGTCGCTGGGAAGGCTGGCTTTCAGTCTACACCCTAATTCATCCCAAAGCTGTTCTGTCAGGTTGAGGGCAGACTCTGTGCAGGCCAGTCATGTTCCTCCACCCCAAACTCGCTCATTCATGTCTTTATGGACCTTGCTTTGTGCACTGGTGCGCAGTCATGTAGGAACAGGAAGGGGCCATCCCCAAATTGTTCCCACATAGCTGGGAACATGAAATTGTCCAAAATGTCCTGGTATGCTGACACCTCTAAGAGTTCCCTTCACTGGAACTAATGGGACAATCTAAAACCCTGAAAAAAAAAAACCCAAACCATAGCCCCCCCACTACCAGATTTTACAGTTGGCACAATGCAGTCAGGCAAGTACCATTTTCCTGGCAACCGCCAAACCCAGACACATTAATCAGATTGCCAGATAGAGAAACTTGATTTGTCACTCCAGAGAACACCTCTCCACTGCTCTAGAGTCCAATGGTGGCATGCATTACACCACTGCCTCCGACGCTTTGCATTGCACTTGGTGATGTAAGGCTTTGATGCAGCTACTCGGCCACGGAAACCCATTACATGTTGTTGTGCTAATCTGAAGACCACATAAAATTTGGAGGTATTTAGCTATTGACTCTGCAGACAATTGGTGACTTCTGCACACTGTGCACTTTAGCATGCGCTGACCCCGCTCTGTCATTTTACATGGCCTACCACTTCGTGGCTGAGTTGCTGTTGTTCCCAGTTGCTTCCACTTTGTTATAATACCACTAACAGTTGACCATGGAATATTTAGTTGCAAGGACATTTCATGGATGGACTTATTGCACGGTTGGCAACCTATCACGGTACCATGCTTGAATTCACTGAGCTCCTAAGAATGAACCATTCTTTCACAAATGTTTGTAGAAGCAGTCTGCATGCCTAGGTGCTTGATTTTATATTTATACCTGTGACCATGGAGGTGATTGGAATGCTTGAATCCAATGATTTGGAGGGGTGTCCCAATACTTTTGGCAATATAGTGTATATATAACACACTGTATAAATAGCAAAACTATCTGTCCTTCCCTCCTGCCAAGGTACTACGCTACATGTTGCCATGGACTCCGACATCTCCATTTAGCCCCTACATCCAATTACTGTCCAAATCTTGCTGCCTTCACCTTGATAACATTTACAAAATGTGCTCTTTCTTAACCAGTGACAACACCAATCTACTAATATACTCCCTTGTTATCCCATCCTAACCTTTGCAACTCCTTCCTCAATGGCCTACACAGACCCTTTCTTCTTCAGTCTACTATGAATGAATGCTGCCAGACTCATCCATCCATATTACAAACTGCTCAGTGTCTTCCATCCTTCTCTAATAATATTAACCCTTCCACTGACTTTGCTTACCCAAAAAATAAAATTCAAAATACTGCAAAAACTCTGCTCCCAGCTACATCACCAACTTTATCTCAAAATATCACCTAAACTGTCCACTTCACCGCTCCCAAGAGCTCCTGCTCTCTAGTTCTCTCATCACCTCCTCCCGTGCCCAATTTGTATAGCTATCTCTTACTCCAGGGGTGGGCAACTGTGGCCCTCCAGCTGTTGTAGAAAAATCCCATGAGGCATTGCAAAACTGACAGTTACGAGCATAACTCCCAAAGGCAGAGGCATGATGGGACTTGTAGTTCACCAACAGCTGGAGGGCCACAGTTGCCCACCCCTGTCTTACTCTATCAGTCTTTAGTCGATCCCTGAAAATTTTACTTTTAGCATTGATTCATCCCCACACAGTTACTACCTTTAGTATCATCCTGTACCTTGCTTTTAGACCACAAACTCTGTAACTGTACTATATTTATATTGTAAATCGCTGAGCAAACTGTTGGTGCTATATAAATCTTGTATAATAAAAAAAAATAATATCTGTCAACCAAGATGCCAGTTTTTATACTGAAATTGTTGGTTGTGTATATTGCTTTAGTATTTTTCAAAAATGATACAATTTGGCTTGATGTGTTTATACAAAAAAGCTGGAGGGGTTTCTGTTGACCGATCACACAAACCAATATATTGCAAAGTGTGATTTATAAATAAGGAGAGTAAAATAAGGTATGTATGTTTTCATACAGTTTACCATTAGGAAAAATGATAAATGGAAGGAGTATATGCAGATTTTGATTTCAGTTTTGTCTTCACTGATTGATTAGTAAAGAAACAAGTTCAGTTCACAGCAATGTCCGGAGTATTTCCAGTACACAAAGTGAGGGTACCTCTCCCTAGTTATAACATCCTTATCGAAGAGAACATAATTTTGGCACATAGACTTGATTAGATTCATGTGTCTTTTTATAGTTTATTAGAAACTCCCCCCAAAAAGCACTTTGTGGCATTTGATCCTTTCATCTATAAATAAAATCTGTAAAAGGTATAAATTACTTCTAATGGTTTAAATAATTTGAATAAAACATTTAAAACTAATATGTATAAAATATATGTAAATGTATATGTGAAATTATGAAACAACAAAATTTGAATAAAACATTTAAAACTAATATGTGAAAAATATATGTAATATGTATATGTGAAATTATGAAACAACAAAATTTGAATAAAACATTTAAAACTAATACGTGTAAAATATATGTAATAAGTATATGTGAAATTATGTAACAAATCTAAACATATAAAACCAATTCACATTATCTCATGCTGTATCACGTAGCTGGTGTAGAGTGAAACATTGTGGGGGCTCTCTTACACCTCCTTCTCAACACTCCTGATGGTGCAGCTAGAGAGCGTGAAAGCATGGAGTGGTATGAGGGCCGGAGTAGCTGGCTAGCGATGTTCGCTTCTAGGTGGGTAGAGCTGGAAGTCACAGTGCTCAGGACAGGATGCTGAAGCAGCTGGGCCCTAGAAGACAGAAACAGAGCCAGGAGGCAGGCAGCAATCAGCGAGAAGGGACCAATTTGGCAGACAGAGCAAGTCCAGGAGACAGGCCAGGGTCAGTAGCAGTACAGGATCCACTGGCAAAGACAAGTTAAAAAAGCCGAGGTCAGAATAATAAGGTGAACAAAGTAGACAGGAGCAGAGGCGAAGCGCAGGGGAAAGCCAGGTCATACAAGGGTATGCAAGTGCAGCAGATCAGGTCTCAGGAACGCAGGAACAAGTTGGAAACCATTCAGCAACTTCCCATAGTGGGAGACCACCAATGGGGAGGTAGAGACCCAGGATATCCAAGGCTCGTTCGCGTCGCTGGATCTCGATGGGACTCAGGTAGGTATTGAGGGGGGCTGAATGCATGATGGAAAAAAAAACCTTGAGCCTTTATAACCATTTTAAAATAACATTCATCGATACAAACCTAGAGCCAGTGTGCATAATTGAATAAATACAGAATATAAAGGCCAAATATGAAGTAAATAGTTCTCTCATATAGAACAGCACTATCATCATTCTAAAACCATATAGTAGAATCCAAAATAATATATTTATAGAATACTTATACTTATTAATAAACCTCATTTGGCCTTGTTCCTCCTGTGGATCACAGAAATGCATCTGGTTCTGCATTTCTGTGAACCATATTCAACAGAGCGTTAAAATGCTATATTGACACAAACATTTTATTCACATAACTAATGAACATCAAAGCATCCAGGACATTCAAAGAGGACCACAGTACAAAGTAGCAAGCACTCCTGCCTGTGTCTCACACATAGTTACCCATGCTGTGAGGAAAGACACTGCTCGAAGCACCACTGAATGCCACCAATCAACACAAATAAAGCCTGGCTTAAGCCTAAGGCGTTGCATCAGTCTGAAGACTTCTACCAGAGGGTCCCTTATACCAATCCTTTGAAATGAAAAATGTTATATAAGGTCAAACAGTTATACATCAGATAGCGTTGATTCATATATTCATGACCTAAGGACATGTTACAGTGAAAAGAATTCATAATTTATATTCCTATCAATGTTTACATAATCTCAATAGGCTTGTAGTCTGACTCACAAAATAATGTATATTTTCACATAGACTCAGTAAAGGCTGGTCATGCTTTCCAAACCTCAATCAAATTAAATTATAAAGGCCAATTACTTCTTCACATTCATGTATAATCCCTATTGAAATAATACCCCATACGAATGATCAATTTTAGGGCTGAAACGAATAATTAATTTCATATTCAATTAGTGCGAGACCCGGTGAGAACCCACTCCCTATGCTGTGCAGCGCACTCTGAGCACAAACACAGATATGAATATACAGTATGCAACCCCAAGGAAGAAAAGCCCAGTCAAGTGGTGTACTGTCGGCAGGAAGGGGTTAAATGATATCACTCAGGTAAAACATAAAAACAAGTGATTTTTAAAGGGTATTACAACCCTAAGAAACTGAAAAACACCCCCGTCCAGAAAATGGCGGTGTAAGAGAAGGGAACGGAAGGGTTTTTTTATCATCAGGTTTTAATCATCAAAACAAGATGATTTTAAAGGGTTTTACAATCAGATGAAACTGGCTGTTCAACACCCCCGTGACTTAGAAAATGGGCGGGGAAGCTTATAGGGAACGGACAGGGTTTTTTTGCATCATTTTTACATCCTGTCACAAGTGACAGAGATGATAGGCTGTAACAAAAGACAGTATTTTTAGACAGTTGGATTATCGGTATTTTTTGAGTTGCTGGCCACTGTTAGGGAGATTTATCTGTTTACCATGATCATGGAAAGTGAAAGTAAAAGAAAATCACAAATTTTGGGTTGTCTCCAGAAATGTAATAGAGGGGAACTTTTCCAATGGGGACACTAGTTCTGGTGACCTGGTGGTCCCCAAGGAATTCCCTTAATTTGCGGAGATTTTATCACTTCCGGTTTTGGCTATGCGACAGGAAGTGAAGGTAAATCTCCCCAATGGGACACAGATGACAAAAAATAAATTAGGGGTTATAATCCTCCCTTTCTCTATCCAAAATAAAACCAAAATTGCCTATAGTTCTACTTTAAAGGTCTTAGCGGCTGTGTTGATATCTACTTTAACCCATTGCCACCGACTGTATACATATATGCGGCCACACTAAAGTGGGTCTTCTTCTGTGAGGCTGCATATATGCAGGAGTGCGCTCCACCCCAGTTCCTGTTTTCATGGATAGTTGAGCCACTTAGCCTTGTTTTCACATTGGAGGTATGGCTTTTTGTCCACAATTCTTCCATGAAGACCAATTCCGGCCAGACTTCTCTGGACAGTAGATGGGTGCATCTGGGTCGCACTGGTTTTCCCCAGTTCTGTGCTGATGGCACCACTGAACATCTTCACATGTGCCTAAAACTTGCACAGTACTAGAGGTGGATCGAAATTTAGCTGGTTCAGCCAATGGGCTGCAGTTGCTGATTGAGTGAAAGTATACCAATAGCCCATTCGGGAGGATCATTAGAGTGGCTACTGGCCATAGATGGATCGAAATTTAGCTGGTTCGGCAGGCCAAATTTCGATCCATCTATGGCCAGTAGCCACTCTAATGATCCTCCCGAATGGGCTATTGGTATACTTTCACTCAATCAGCAACTGCAGCCCATTGGCTGCAGTGCTAATCAGCATATTCTGACAGCGCTCTCAGAATACAATAGAGCAGCAGGGAAGATTCCCTCATTCACCACAACTGTGTGGACAGGGGAATCCATTCAGTTATTTTGATCAGACCACTGGCTAATTAAAAAAAAATGACTCATGTATGGCTTACTTTACTTTTACATGACGATTCCCAAAATCCCGCTGAAGTACCTATGCAAATTAGTTATTTTTTATTGTGGCGGGGAAAGATCGTGGATTTTTGTTTGTATTTCCGTTACAGCTGTAGCTGAGCATAGCTGTTTCTAATCAGTTTTTTGGTGCAGCTCTGAAGTCAGGAATGGGGGTTCTAGAGCTGCTTGAAGCTGAGGATTTTCTTAGACTCCAGAGCAACACTGAAGATGGAGCCACTCTGAAGCCAGAGCTAGAAAACACAAAGCGCTACCAACCCTAATGAGGGCTAGCAAACATGGAGCAATGCAAGCCCTATCTATTTTAATTAAAGTAAAAGTAGGGTCAAAGTCCTTTTGGCCTTACTTCTCCTGTGGGTCACAGGAGTGCATTTAGCTTTTCACTCATGTGACTCAGATTCAGTCAACAGTGGGCTAAAGTCTGCTGTTGCCTGACATCACTCAGCCGGTCCAGACACTGGAAGGATCCCGAGGCTGCTGTGAACCTGAGAGAAACGTGCCTGCCTCCTCCACAGCAGTCTTTGCTCAATGAGTTCTCAGTCTTAGAGGTGGCAAGGGACAGATACAGCATCAGACTGATGCTGCATCCACCTAGGTGAGTATGTATGTTTTTTTATCCCACACTTCTCTTTAATACAGAAAGAAATATTTACAAAGTCACTTTTTTTTTTTTTTGTAACCACTTAAGCATGTACAGGCAGAATAATGTGCTAGTACGTTACTCTGGCTGTACTAACACAGTGCACCATCTGATACCACCGCCCCCGTGGATCCTGGTAATTGGGACCTGGTGGTCATGTGAATGCTGTGAATGCTGATCACAATGTTAGCAAAGCAGTTATGAATAAATCTGATTTATAACAGCTTTGCTTCTTTTCCTAGTGAGGTGTGATTGGCCCAAAGCTCTCACATGGTACAATCACAGCACCGTTAGGGATCCGGGTATGACCAGAAATGTGTGGACTGACACAGGGAAGTAGCAGGCTTCAGGAACACAGGCGTAGTCAGGGCTGGAGAGCTGGAATGGTCAGGCAGGACGTTAGGTACCGTCAGGCACCGCCCGGCGGGATCTCTAGTACTCACAGAACGGGAGTCTAAGCCCCAGTCTGCATTTTCACCAGAGCCCCTGATGGTGGGGATGGACTTGGCACAGGACTGAGACCAGGTCGCGGCCCCTGAGTGCACCCAACTGTGGTAGAGGGGTCCGCCGAGGGTATGTACCGTGGGAAAGCCTGACGTGAAGAGGCTGGCAGACCTGGTAACAGGGACAGATCCGTGCGGGATGGATTGTCTGGGTAGCGTCAGGCGTAGTCAGGCAGGCCAGGTCAGCAACGTGCGGGCAGCGAGGTACCGGAGGAGCAGGCAGAGAATAGTCAGGGTCACAAGCCGGGTTCAGTAACTCACGGGCAGCGCGGTACAGAGAATCAGGCAGAAGGATGGTCAGGCAAGCGAGGGATCAAGCAGGAGAAGTCAGCAGGTCAGGATCATGCAGGGTCGGCAACAAATCAGATAGTCAGCAGAACAGGAACACAGGATACCAGGTACAGGGGCTCATGGGAAACAATACACCAAGGCACTGATCACAGGCCTGGTCATTCCTTAAATACACCTCTTGCAATCAGCCCCAGGTGTTTGGCTGACTGCAGGAGTGAGCTTCTGGCTGCTGAGAGCACCCGCTGGTCAGCCCTGGTACTGCAGCCCACATGGCAGGTGAGTCCCACCACCAGTGCTGAGTCCATTCCTGACACACACCCTGTACCATGTGATTAGCTGTAGCCAATCACAGATCATTAGCATTTTAAAACTGTCAGGAACTTAACCAATTCATGACAAAGCAAGCATTGCATTGTAGGAGCAATAATCTTTGTTGCAAAACAAAGTGTAAAAAAAATGTTTTAAAAATCTGTTACTATGGTAACATTGAGCTACTCTGTTGAAAGTGTCTACTTTCCAAAAAGGGGTCATTTGTACTATCCTGGCATGTCAGGGCCTCTGAAACTGTGATAGGTAGTGAGAATGTGACATTAGGAAATATGCCCTTTGAAAGCCTGATGGTGGCCATTAAATTTTGGGGGCCTGTATTTGGCTAGGCTGCCAAAAAGTCTCTCAAGTGTGGTGTCACCATAACCGGGAAAAATAAATGCTATTCCATGTATACCTGTGGCACGTGAAAGCAATCTAACATTTAAATAACAACTTTGTGTAAAAAAAAAAAAAAAGTTTCGAAAATTTTTTGACAAAAAATAAAATCTTCCATGGACTCAACATGCCTTTCAGAAAATTCCCTGAGGTGTTTACTTTCCAAAAAAAGGAGTCATTTGGGGGGGTTTTGCACTGCTCTGGCATTTTAGCACCTCAAGAAATGTGATAGGATCAAAAAGTAAATAAACAAATTATTTATCCTCGCTGAGGACAGTGAACCCTTTTGTGAATTGAGTAAGTAGTGATACCAACAATGAAAAAAAGTGCAAAAAAACCAATATACCACAAATTATACTAAAATAACTCAGAAAACTGCTGCAGCTCCTATTAGGACCTCTGGAGTCAACCACTCAGAGTGGTAAAACGCAAAGGTTGCGGACCATGGTGATGTCATATCCGGCCAGTGGAGCGCACAACGGTGCATTACTTCTTGGTTCAGCATTCTATGCCTGTTATGATTGGATTAATGTGAGTGCAATATATATTTTTTACATTTTGGTTTTAATAAATGGA
>CATNWA010017926.1:0-110000 GCA_951230385.1 Staurois parvus | reverse complement strand
TACAGCCAAATCATGACTTTAGAAATAAACCCCAGAAAAACATTTCAAATTATTTTGTGAGAATGTGAAAGGTATACAAAATAGAAAAAGTTCCTATGTACAAAACTGTACTTTTGCTGTAAGGCACTTCTGTAAGATTTGATGTGCATAATGCATCATAAATAATAATAATATAATAGATACAAAATCCTGGCTCACTAAAATGAGGACTATATCCAATAACACATAATTTAATTATATCAGAAATATATTAGGTTCATATATATTTACATTTTCAAAATGCAAATAAGTATGTCAGATGAATATTACTGAAAAAGAGTTGTAAAGCTTAGCAATTCTTTTTGGTTAATGTATATATTTTTGGCATTAAAGCTGAACTGAAGCTTTTCTGAAGGCAGAAAAATCAATTAATGCAGTTGTGTTGATTAAAAAAAATGAAACAAATTTTGAATTTCAGTTAGTGTAAGTAACGGAAACTGACTTGGAGTTAGCCTTTTGTAATTCGCTGTACAGCTCAAAATTGAAGGATCTCTTTCGTTCTGTATGTTTCTTAATTTTTTCTGTATCTATCGAAAAGTTCATGTTATATGGAATTTACATGCATCAGAGGCCTCTGGGCTGGGAAGAGCTAAACTGTTAAAGGAAAAGTTTACCTTTGGGAACATGTAACATGTTCCCATAGCTGCAGCAGCCCCCCACCGCCCCCTTCCCTCTGATAGATAGTACGGGTGGAAGTCAAATTTGAAAACAGCGTGGCCGTGAAGGGCTCCGCCCACAAGACCACATCATTCATTCATGGACTACTGTGAATGAAGGAAATGCAAGTCCCGACAGTCTTAGCAGCTGTCGGCTTGTAGTTTTCAATGAACTACCACAGTGCTGTGAAGCGCCGTAATAGTTAATGTGAAGCACAGTAATAGTTAATTGAAACTTCCTGTCAGAATATATGCTTGCTCATACAACCTGTATGGTAAACAGATATTCTGACAGATCTGCAGGAGACCTGCATGGCATCAGCGATCTACTGATCGCTGGTGCAATGATTTCCAGGCTCCTGTAGACAAAAATAATAAATGTACATTTTTTTTACCTGCAAACAAATGTACATTTATTATTTTTGTCTAAAAGGTGAAAAGGTGAAGTATTAAAAAAAAAAAAAAAACTGGAGAAGGACTGGTAGCACCAGCAGCCAATCACGTGTGCTACAGCACACTTTAGCTAGCAAGGACACTTTGATACAAGAATAATTCATTGCTGTGCCTTTACCTTCAAATTGCAAGCTGCAAGGTGACCAGCCTGTATAGCTTAACTGCAGTAGAAAAAAAGTCAGGTCACCAAGCTGGATCTGCTCTCTGAATGGGTTGAGTATAAACTCAGAACTGTAAGGTAAGGAATCCTTTGCAGGTAAAACAGCTCCCATGTATGTATTTCAATAGTGTATTAAGCGGTTTCCTGAAATTCAGCTGTAAGGAATCAGAACCAACATTTAAAAATATTTTCTGGAAATTAAAAGGCTTAAAATGAAATACCATAACATGTTTGAGGAGTACATTGTCTAAAAAAAAAAAAACTTTAGAAATGAAAACATCTTAGAAATAGAGTCCGATTTACCTTTTCACATCTCTATGGCAGATTAAAAGACCAAGTCAGACCCTTTAATACATGTTCAAACATCCACAACTTAATCTGTAATATCAACACATCACTGCAGTCTTTAACAATTTAATTATTGGCGTAATATTCATTATGTAAATTATAATAATAAGTCTGGCTAATTAGAATATGGAATAACGAGTCTTTAGGAGCCAGATGCTTTATGTGGTATCTTCACATTAATGCAATTTGGTCACTGTAGGTTTCATAGAACTCTCCAATGGAAACTCAGAAGCTATAAAAAGCTGCAAAAGTTTATGGCCACTGTCCTCCTGCAGGATAACTTGGCACTGTAGGGTACTGGGGTAGACTGGGCCCAGAAATATTGGAGTACTGTTCATTGTGGGTAGGTGGACTCTTCCAGGTCCCAGAGTACCACTCATCTTGGGCTTTCTGCAAACTACAACCAGCCCTTCTGTACAGTCTGTGCACCTTTAAGAAAAAAAAGCACTCTAAGTAAATGGTTGAAAACATTTACAGAGAAATTCATATTTTTCAAGTGTCTCATACTTTTTTCCCTACAATCACAATTTGTCCATTCTCCCATTCTCCCCCTGGCCAGTTTGTCATGTGTTACCTATGGACTGATTGTGGAAACTTCCTAATTCAGGCTGGGGAGTTGAAAGTGAAAGTGCGTAGTATAAGGTTTAAACACTGATCTAAGGAATTAACCATTATGTAAACTGAATTATAAGACCCTACCTTGCCTCAAGCTGTTGTACAAAAACATAGCCATGGGGTCCTGTTGTGACACAGACACTGGTAATCCCTAATGCAAACTGCTGTGTACTACCGGTTAGAAATTTGCAATTCAGTAAACAAAATCAGTGTCTTGTGATTCCTCTACAGCACTTTCAATCTGGTTTCTAGATCTCTTCTGCTTTTACACTAACGCTTGTCTTTTTTACATTGACTCCAAAATATATATACATATTTTTTCCAGGGTAATAATAGTAATATTAGTAATAATAGTTGAATTTCTTTAACAGATAAGTTTACCTTTGGAGCATGTTATATCTGTATTTAGGGTGTAACATGTTCCAGCTGGTGCCTTGTTCACCCACCAATCCCCTTAAACTGTGACAGTGAGCAACGGATCCTTTCTCTGCACCCACTGTAACATATTAAAAATGTCACGGTTGTGTTATTCATTCACTGGGATCTGTGGAGGGGAAAACTACAAGTCCCGTTTACCACCATGGCAGTCGGGCTTGTAGTTCTCAATAGACAGCAAGGGGGCGAATGAGTGCCCTTGTAATCCATTCACTCGTCTTTACAAGTGACAACCCACACGGAGGTACGGGCACAAAGCTGGAAGGAGAGTGTGGAGGAGCCTGACACCCACGATTTGCTGGTCGTGGGTGCAATGTTTTGCTGGTCGTGGGTGCAATGTTTTGCAGGCTCCCATAGGAAAAAAATAAATGCACATTTTGTCTTCTGCAAAAATATGTGCATTTACTAGTTTTCCTCAAAAGGTGGACGAAGCCTTTAAGTTGCCAGCACTGACACAGAACACTTTATAAATTAGATATTAGCATAAAATATATATTTGCCTACCTTAACCAATGCTAGAGCAGTTGCAATTGCACTGACAGTAAACATCACAGCTGGGAAGAGCATCACTATGGCAGCCCCTACATTGTGGCTAAAAAATGTCACTGCAGCCAGCCAACCACTTCAAAGTAAAAAAAAATAAAATAAATATAAGTACTAATAAGTAAATATAAAATTTCTCCCATACTTTACAGCATATTTAATGAAAAACAGCACTAGCTTTTTATTAGAATTTTTTTTGTAACCTGCAGGTGCAAGTAATACAAGCAGGACCTGAGAAATGTTGTTTTGACCTAAGGAATGCCATGGAATGCATTCCCTTGACTTAAAAATAGCATCTGCAATCCATTAATGTTACAGTTACTTGAAAAACCTGTGAGATAAAATACAAAAATGGTATGAATAAACATAGGTCATTAAAAAATTCTTATACCTGCTGATAATTATATCATAATGTCAGTTTTATACTTTTTGACTTCAAGTAGAACTATAAGCAAAACATTTTTTTCATTTTGGATAGAGAAAGGGAGGATTATAACCCCTAATTTATTTTTTGTCATCTGTGTCCCATTGGGGAGATTTACCTTCACTTCCTGCCGCATAGCCAAAACAGGAAGTGAGAAAATCACTGAAAATGAAGAGAATTCCTTGGGGACCCCCAGGTCACATGAACAAGTTTCCCTATTGGAAAATTTCCCCGCTTTTACATTTCTGGGGACAACCCAAAATTTGTAATTTTCTTTTACTTTCACTTTCCATGATAATGGTAAACAGGACAAATAGAATGAATCTCCCCAACGGTGGCGCAGACTGCAATAAAAACCTGACCTACGTTCTAATCTATCTCCACTCTATCCAAAACTAAAAAAAAAGCTTTGTCTTTTGTTACACTTTAACATCATAACATATTTTTACTCTGAATCACTAGCTTTCATGAAAATAACAACTGGTCACACTGATATATAAAATTTCTTGTTTGTCTCTCACTGTGTCCTGCCTGCAATTACCCTGTCAAATGCTCTCCCAAAGGAAATTATAAGCTTTTGCTCTGATGCACACTGCCCAGGTATATTCCACTTTTGACACCATTGAAAAAAAAACAAACACTTTGAAACAAAACAATTGCAGCCAGCAATTAAAAAATAAAACAAATTTGGAGTTTCTTTTACTTTCACTTTCAATGATAATGGTAAACAAGACTAATAGAGAGGTTGAATCTCCCCAACAGGGCACAGACAGCAATAAAAACTGACAGATGTTGTAATCCCTCTCCACTCTGTCTGTCCAAAACAAAAAGCAAGTTTTGCCTTTAGGTATACAGTATTTCCCAGAAGTGAGTACACCCCTCACATTTTTGGAAATATTTTATTATATCTTTTCATGTGACAACACTGAAGAAATGACACTTTGCTACAATGTAAAGTAGTGAGTGTACAGCTTGTATAACAATGTAAATTTGCTGTCCCCTCAAAATAACTCAACACACAGCCATTAATGTTTAAACCGCTGGCAACAAAAGTGAGTACACCCTAAGTGAAAATGTCCAAATTGGGCCCAAAGTGTCAATATTTTGTGTGGCCACCATTATTTTCCAGCACTGCCTAAACCCTCCTGGGCATGGAGTTCACCAGAGCTTCACAGGTTGCCACTGAAGTCCTCTTCCACTCCACCATGATGACATCACGGAGCTGGTGGATGTTAGAGACCTTGCGCTCCTCCACCTTCCATTCCTTCCATTTGAGGATGCCCCACAGATGCTCAATACGGTTTAGGTCTGGAGACATGCTTGGCCAGTCCATCACCTTTACCCTCAGCTTCTTTAGCAAGGCAGTGGCCATCTTGGAGGTCTGTTTGGGGTCGTTCGTTATGTTGGAATACTGCCCTGCGGCCCAATCTCCAAAGGGAGGGGATCATGCTCTGCTTCAGTATGTCACAGTACATGTTGGCATTCATGGTTCCCTCAATGAACTGTAGCTCCCCAGTGCCAGTAGCACTCATGCAGCCCCAGACCATGACACTCCCACCACCATGCTTGACTGTAGACACGCTTGACACCATCTGAACCAAATACGTTTATCTTGGTCTCATCAGACCACAGGACATGGTTCCAGTAATCCATGTTAGCCATGCAGACCAATTTGATGCAGTGTGCGCGAATGGTCTGAGCACCAACAGGCTGACCCCCCACCCCGTCAACCTCTGCATCAATGCTGGCAGCACTCATACTTCTATTTCCCAAAGACAACCTCTGGATATGATGCTGAGCACGTACACTCAACTTCTACGGTTGATTATGGCGAGGCCTGTTCTGAGTGGAACCTGTCCTGTTAAACCGCTGTATGGTCTTGGCCACCGTGCTGCAGCTCAGTTTCAGGATCTTGGCAATTTTCTTATAGCCTAGGCCATCTTTATGTAGAGCAACAATTTTGTTGCCAGCAGTTTAGACATTAATGGCTGTGTGTTGAGTTATTTTGAGGGGACAGCAAATTTACACTGTTATACAAGCTGTACACTCACCACTTTACATTGTAGCAAAGTGTCATTTCTTCAGTGTTGTCACATGAAAAGATATCATAAAATATTTACAAAATGTGAGGGGTTTACTCAATTATGTGCGATACTGTACTTTAAGTCCTGCAAGCAGGACTTTTAGTGCACTTTCAGAAAATGCACCAAACCATGGGACATAAGTCTGGGGCAAAGTGCAGCTAAGCCCCACCAAAACTACCATGTACACTGCACTGCACCCAAGCTGCAGCCAAAGCGTAGCAGGGCAATGAGAAGCCACCCTTTTTGAAGTTTAACAACTAGAATATTTGCCACATTGATTAGTTATATAGCATGGGGGTTTTAAAGATTGAGATTCTCACCAAGCACCCCATCCGGAGATACCGATGGCCTGAACAACAGACAGGACAAATTGCACCCCACAAATGAAAAAAAAAGCCATAAAGTTGAATGAGCTGTCAGACCTGAGGAGAATCAACAAACAAATATTAAGAATTTCCTATTAAGAATTGAGACAAATTACTTGAAAGAACTGACCTCTTAAAATAAAACAAATTTGCATATATTATTCTTACTTCAAAGAGCAGTGAGTTTGTTCATTCCCACCCCGCAGCCCACATTTTGTTTATGTGACCTGTCCTGCTGCTCAATGGAGCAAAATAAAAACAACCAAGAAATACAAGTTCAGAGTCATCCCTAAACACTTACCTGACTCCTCTCACCTATCCAGCACTGTCCTGTCTGCAGTACCACTCTCCTCTTTCATCCAGTCTCACAGGTGACAATGAGGTGCATCATTAGCACTGCTCTTGCTGAGGGGGCACACGCAGGAGAGAAGAAAGAGCAGAGAGTGCTGGCAGCAGACCACCCAGGGGGACGTAAGGGACCACTCTTATTTTAAAGTGGAACTAAACCCTCCTATTGTTTTTGGCCAAGGAAGCGGTCATCTTAGCCTCTGGTTGATCTGAAACTGCCATGGTGCCGCACATGTGATCAGTTATGATGCTAGTCAGTTGATGGTTTGACAGTTTGCCTATTAAGCTTTTAAAAATAACCTGACCATGGCCATACCCATTGACCCCTCCCCACCTAAACCCTACCCTCTCTGTATATACTGTATGCATCCATTTTCATACTAAGTTTCCCTTCCCCTCTTCCGATTCTCCCCTATGCCCTTAACATATATTTCCACCTTGGCCCAGATATAATTTACAGTGGGGATCGAAAGTTTGGGCATCCCAGCTAAAAATTTGTATTAAATGTGCATAAAGAAGCCAAGGAAAGATGGAAAAATCTCCAAAAGGCATCAAATTACAGATTAGACATTCTTATAATATGTCAACAAAAGTTAGATTTTATTTCCATCATTTACACTTTCAAAATAACCGAAAACAAAAAAATAGCATCTGCAAAAGTTTGGGCACCCTGCAGTAAATATCTTGTACTGCCCCCTTTGGCAAGTATCACAGCTTGTAAACGCTTTTTGTAGCCAGCCAAGAGTCTTTCAATTCTTGTTTGAGGTATCTTTGCCCATTCTTCCTTACAAAAGTCTTCCAGTTCTTTGAGATTTCTGGGCTGTCTGTCACGCACTGCTCTGTTAAGGTCTATCCATAGATTTTCAATTATGTTGAGGTCAGGAGATTGTGAAGGCCATGGCAAAACCTTCAGTTTACGCCTCTTGATGTAATCCCCCGTGGATTTTGAGGTGTGTTTAGGATCATTATCCATTTGTAGAAGCCATCCTCTCTTTAACTTCAGCTTTTTCACAGATGGCATCAAGTTACCATCCAAAATTTGCTGAAATTTTATTGAATCCATTTTTCCTTCTACTCGTGAGATGTTCCCTGTGCCACTGGCTGCAACACAACCCCAAAGTATGATTGATCCAACCCCATGCTTAACAGTTGGACAGAGGTTCTTTTCATTAAATTCTGTGCCCCTTCTTCTCCAAAACGTACCTTTGCTCATTCCGGCCAAAAAGTTCAATTTTAACCTAATCGGTCCACAGAACTTGTTTCCAAAATGCATCAGGCTTGTCTATATGTTCATTTGCAAAGTTCAAACGATGATTTTTGTGATGAGGACGTAGAAGAGGTTTTCTTCTGATGACTCTTCCATGAAGACCATATTTGTACAAGTATCTCTTTATATTGGAATAGTTTACCACAACTCCAGTGTCTGCCAGATCTTTCTGGAGGGATCGTGCAGTCAAACGCGGGTTTTGAATTGTTTTTCTCACAATCCTGCGAGCTGTTCTGTCTGATATTTTTCTTCCAGATCTTGCTTTAACTTCCACTGTTCCTGATGACTGCCATTTCTTAATTACATTCCGAACAGAGGATACTGACATCTGAAAACGCTTTGCTATCTTCTTATAGCCTTCTCCAGCTTTGTGAGCGTCAACTATTTTCAGTTTGTTTTCTAGACAACTGCTTAGAAGAACCCATGGTGCTGATTGTTGGGGCAAGGTCAGATGAGTCTGGGTATTTAAAACCTTTGAGATTGACATAACCTGGTCTTCCCAGACGATGATTGAGAACAATCCATGACACTGGCAGGTCTCAGCTTTGCAAAGGGGGCAGTGCATGCTATAAATTCTGCAGGGTGCCCAAACTTTTGCAGACGCCATTTTTTTGAAAGTGTAAATGATGGAAATAAAATCTAACTTTTGTTGACATATTATAAGAATGTCTAATCTGTAATTTGATGCCTTTTGGAGATTTTTCCATCTTTCCTTGGCTTCTTTATGCACATTAATACATATTTTTAGCTGGGGTGCCCAAACTTTCGATCCCCACTGTATGTTAACAAAAGAAGTTCTTTTTATTTCTAGTACTAAACCCAAAAATATAATATATTGCAGCTTACCAATCATTAAATGCGATGACTGCATTGTTTTTCCCTTTCTTTGGGGCTTTTTCCCCTCTTTTTTCACCTGGTGATCTGGTTAGTAACACACCTCATATATTAACCACTTGCCTACTGGGCACTTTTACCCCCTTCCTGCCCAGGCCAATTTTCAGTGTTCAATGCTGTCGCACTTTGAATGGCAATTGCGCAGTCATGCAACACTGTACCCAAACAAAATTGTTATAATTTTTTTGAGATATATAGAGCTTTCTTTTGGTGGTATTTAATCACCACTGAGTTTTTTTATTTTTTGCTAAACAAATTAAAAAAAGACTGAAAATTTTGAAAAAAAATGTTTGTCCTTCACTGATGTGCGCTAATGAGGCTGCAGTAATGGGCACTGATAGGCTGTACTGATAGGTGGCACTGCTGGGCATTGACAGGCATCACTTGTGGGCATTGACAAACATAACTGATGGGCACTGAAAGCCAGCACTCACATGACACTGATAGACAGCACTGATAGGCAGCATTGACTGGCTCTCATAGGCAGCACTGATTGGAACGGTTAGGCGACACTGACAGGCACTGATAGGCGGCACTGACTGGCACTTACAGGTGGCACTAACTGGCAACACTGATAGTTGGCACTGAAAGGCAGCTCTGATGGGCACTGATATGTGGCATTGATGTACACTGATGGGCACTCGTATGTGGCACTGATGGGCAATTACAGTGGCATTGATGGGCACTGACAGGTGGCACTGATGGGGCTACACTGAACATCAGGGCACTAATCATCAGTGTAGATGTCCCCGATTACCGGCTTTCCTCTCCTCACACGCTGTTAGCGTGAGGAAAGATCTGCCGATAACCAGCATTTCCTATTTACATGTGATCAGTTGTGAATGGACACAGCTGATCACATGACAGAACCAACGTCATCGCCTCTTTACTCTGATCGGTGATCTGCTGTGTCTCAGGGACACAGCATACCACAGACTGCCATGCCGCTGCAGTGCAGTTATATGACGTCCTCCCAGAACGAGAGAACCGCCACCACCCGTCATTTCCTTATATGGCGGACGGGAAGCGGTTAAAGAGCCTCCACTCTGGATGAAGCAGCAAATGGTCAGTGGGGGGGGGGGGGGGGGGGGGGGGGGTTAGAGGAGTCTTAGATGCAATAGCAGATTTAACCACTTGACCTCCAGTAGGTTTTACCCCCTTCATGACCCGGACATTCTTTGCTATTCAACACTGTGCTACCTGCTGGCAACAGCTCGGTCACGCAACACTGTACCCAAATGAAATTTATATAATTTATTTCACACAAATAGAGCTTTCTTTTGTTGATATTTGATCACCACTAGGTGTTTTATTTATTATATAAATGAAAAAGATAGAAAAAAAAAAGATATTTTCTACTTTCTGTTAAAAATACAGAGTGTCTCCAAAAAATCTAATATTTTCGTAAATTTAGACCAAAATGTACTCCACTACATGTCTTTGGTAAAAAAAAAATGCCACATCTAACACTGTGTTTTTGGGGGCACAAGTATAGTTCTGATCATGATTACGATACTGATCCTTACAGACACTATACTAGCAATGGTGGTTATAGTGTGACTGTGATAGTGTGGAGGGCAATCTGGCACTAACTGACTCTGGCTGGGAGGGATGCTAACTGACTGACATTGATAGTGACATTACTACAGTGATCGGTGATAATACTGTACTAATGACACTGCCTGGGTGCTGCTTTTACTCAGAGATCTGGCTGGGTCTCTCCTTGCTTTCAGTTCTGAACGGCAACTGATAGCAGGAAGAAATCCAGCTAGATCCTGAGTGTTGTGTTTACAAACACAGAGATCTCTGTGCTGTGATTGGCCACAGCCAATCAGCAGGTACACAGCTAAAATCAACCTGCTGACAAATGTGTGCTGTGTCCAATCACAGCACAGATCAGCAGGGGGTGTGCACGCCTCTAAACCAATAATGTCTTTGCAGAATTTAAAGTGTAACTAAAAGGCAAAATTTTTTTTTTAGTTTTGGATATAGTGGAGAGGGACTGGATCGCCTGTCAGGTTTTATTGCTCTGTGCCCCCATTAAGGAGAGTCACCCTCTCTATTTGTCCTGTTTGCCGTTATCGTCAAATGTGAAAGTAAAAGAAAATCCCAATTTTGGGTTAACACAACAGTTAAAGAGGGGAAATCTTCCAATGGGGACACTAGTTCTGGTGACCCTGGTGATGCACCGGGGTTCCCTCACTTTGGGGGGATTTTCTCTCACTTCCTGTTTTGGCCATGGGACAAGAAAAGGGAAATCTCCACAGTGAGAGACAGATGGAAGAAACTGACGGGGTTGAAATCATTCCTTACTCTATCAAAATGAAAAAAAAGGTTTGGCCTTCTTTAACCACTAGCCTACAGAGCACTTATACCCCCTTCCTGCCCAGGCCAATTTCCAGCTTTCAGCACTGGCACACTTTGAATGACAATTGCGCGGTCATGCAACACTGTACCCATATGACATTTTTATCATTTTTTTGTGACAGATAGAGCTTTCTTTTGGTGGTATTTAATCACCTCTGGGATTTTTTCTTTTTTCTGAAACAAACCAAAAACCACAGAAAATTTTGAAAAAAAAAAGTTTTTTCTTAGTTTTTGTTATAAAATTTTGTAAATAAGTGATTTTTCTCCTTCACTGATATGCACTAATGAGGCTGCACTGATGGACACTTATAGGTGGCACTGATGAGGAGGCACTGGTAGGTGGCACTGATGGGCATTGACAGGCATCACTGATGGGCACTGAAAGGCAGCACTGATACATGGCAGTGATACTTGGCACTGACTGGCACTGATAGGCAGCACTGACGGGCACTGATGCACACTGATAGGGCGGCACTGACTGGCATTGATAGGTGGCACTGATTGGCAGCACTGATAGGCAGCTCAGATGGGCACTGATATGTGGCATTTATGTGCATGATAGGCACTGATATGTGGCACTGGCAGGTGGTATGGATGAGCACTGATGGACACTGACAGGTGGCACTGCTGATCATCAGTGCCCATGTCCCCTCCGAGGAATGCCGATTACCGAGCGTGACAGCTCGTGAGGAGAGAAAAGCCGATAACTGGCATTTCCCTGTTTACATGTGATCAGCTGTGATTGGGCACAGCTGATCACATGACTGAGCCGACATGTTCGGCTCTTTCCGTGGATCGGTGATCCGCTGTGTCCGAGGGACACAGTGCATCAGCGATCGCCGCACTGCGCGCTCCCCAAGCCACGCATGTGCGGTGAGAATGGGAGGACGTCATATGACGTCCTCCCAGAACGAGAGAACCACCTTGCGCCCGTCATTGGACTATATGGCGGGCGGGGAGGCGGTTAAACATACATTTTTGCTTAGAAACAAAAGGCAAATATTACTCACAGTAATTAAAACACAGCATTATGCTTTTGTGAGTGGAGACTAGGATGTCCTGAAAAAGTCAGACAGAGGACTTACCTGAAAGCTTTGTATGCTGGGCGAAACCAACACACATATCCGCAAGGACTGAACATGACCAGCCACAGCAAAGATAATCCAAAATTCACTCCAGAACCTCCTGCAATCCACCAAGCAAGGCAAGCAACCAGGTTTACAGCAAGGGACAGGCAATAAACTATGGAAAACAGGAGAATTATATTGTAATCTGTAATTAACAGAACGTCCTACATTGTAACAACAGTGAACCCTAGATGGATGCTTCTATCTTGAAAACCTTGTGTTACTATTGTAAAACATGTTGCAACTTACAGCCCTCTTTATAGCACTGCTATCAGTGAAGCCCATGCTTACTGCTGAATGGGGAGCGTGTTGAACCTCTGCGGAGAGACCACTGCTTCCACACAAACAGTAAGGGTCCTAGCCTGCCATACAGTTAGAATTCCCATATTTGCCTGTAATCAACTGTCTTAGCCAGAAAGCAAATGAGAGATACTGGGCAAAAAAATCATTGTCCATTACAATAACCGCTGATGGTCACTGAGACACTCACACTGTGCATTTAAGGTCTCATGCACACTGTGAGCTTGAAATTTCTTCTCCTACAGGAGTTTACAGCATCAAAAACACACTAAAAAAATGGGTTATTGAAAACATTGCGGCTGTGCAGCTCTGCCCACACGGCCGCATCATTGATTCACGGACTTCCGTGAATGAATGAACTGCATGTCCCAACAGCCTAAGCAGCTGTCAGCTTGTACTTTTCAATGAACTACCACAGTGCTGTGGAGTGCCGTGGTACTTCATTGAAGCTTCCTGTCAGAATATCTGCTTGACTGTGCATCCCATATTGCAATCAGATATTCTGACAGATCTGCAAGAGATCTGCATTGCATCAGCGATCTACTGATCACTGGTGCAATGCTTTCCAGGCTCCTTTGGACAAAAATAACAAATGCACATTTTTTTACCTGCAAAATGTGTATTTATTATTTTTGTCCAAAAGGTGAACTTATCCTTTAACATGAGAATGCTCGTTAACACGCCTACCACTAACTAGTGTTAATGTGCGTTAATGTGCTTTTGAGCATTTTTTATGCTTAAAAGCTTTTCTCCTGAACAACCAAGTGATGGTTTTTTTTCTCCTGGAAACTCCCGTCACTAAACTCCTGAAAATGCCTATAGTGTGCATGGAGACATAGGGGGTTATTTACTAAAGCTGGAGAATGCAAAATCTGTTGTCACGCTGCATATAAATTAATCAGCTTTCAGGTTTTATTACCAAAAGCTTAACTGAACAAGCTGAGGTTAGAAACTGATTGGCTACCATGCACAGCTGCACCAGATTCTGAATGCACCCATTTTAGTAAATCCCTCTCATAGGCTAACATGGAGGGGAATTTACAGCCAGAGTAAAAAAAAAAAAAAGCTCAATGCTAGAAGAAGCAGCTTTTTTTGAGCTGCAGTGTGCATGAGGCCTAAACGGCTGGGGGATTTGCTCCAGGAGGTAAACAGGCTTAGAATCAAGTTGACTATTCCAAAATAGCTGTACATGCTCCAAGACAGATTCACACAAAAATGATTAATTCTATGGGTATAGTATTAGAGGATACCCATGGCTACATGCAAGCTCCAACCAGACAGGTTGTTTTTAACACATCTCTATAACACTAATTTGACTACATATAAAAAAAAACTGAACGTTCGGGGCTTTACTGGTACACTTCTGTGTCATACAATGATTGTGTACGCTGAAAGATGTGTCACATACAGCAGTGTTTTACCTGCTTTACATGGATTTTTGCCTGTTAGTCATATTTCTTACATTCTGGGTGAACCAAGCCAAAAAGATCCTAAATTGTTGAAAAATGTGCCACCTGTAGTCCTTGGCCAATATTGTACATTGACTACTCAAGATCTACCAACATTTCTTTTTTAGTGCAACCGAATGAGGCAGTATAATGTGACAGTCTTCTTGGAGTACTTACATATCCACAAATGGTAGATCCTCCGTACCAATGTTCTGTGCTGCGAAGGAATTTCATCCTCAAAATTCTGATAGAAACAGGGACGCAGAGGGATGAATTTAGGCAATGGAGGGAAATTATTTTCACGTTCTGGGGTAAGAAAAGTACACAAAAAACAAGTCAAACCATGCATCTTTCCTTCTGAAGTATTAGCTGCTTATATAGTCCCTTGGGACTGTTTCTCAACTAATATGTAACTATTATATGTCCAATAAAAAAAAACCCAGCAGACTAGTAGTAGTCAGTCATATTCAACCGGACTTGTTCTATAATACTGAAGCAAAGCCAGCATAGGGAACAAATGGGGTCTTGGGTATTAGTGACTCCTTCGATTCATTCACTAATGGAAAATTTTGAGTGTAACCAAAGAAGCTCTGCAAACAGGGGGTTTATGAAAGATGGTTAGAATAGTTTAGGTAAAAAAACTGACATGGGTTATACCCATCCTTTACTCTATCCAAAACGAAAAAAAGTTTTGCCTATAGTTCTACTTTAAAGAATTGAAGGCAGAGGAAGGCAAAGACCTAGCATTTTCAAAAGGAAGCAAGCAATGAAGATCATGACAGCCAAGAACTGAGTTCATATATACATCTTTTCTTTTTTGGTGGATGACATCAATGGCAGCCTATATAACTTTCCTCTGTGCAGGTTTCCCTGAAAGAGACACTGTACCATTTCCCTTGAAAGGCAAAGTGACAGTGCCTTTGCAACGCCTCCTCCTTCCCCCTCAGCCCACTATTATGTTTACCTTTTAAGTTACAGCTGCCAACATTCCAGTCGCAGTGATTCAGGAAGCTGTAAAGCCACACAATCACTTTTACATGGTACCCACCCCTGCAATATGTCCCGGGCTTACCTGTCCCTTTTAAGCAGCCATGGCCATTCATGGTAGGTGTCAGGATGAAGAGCAGTAGGAGAGTGGAAAATATCTGTTGCCCTTGGAAACTCAAATGTGTGCACTGGATGCACGTGTGGCCAAACTATCTCACCATACATATTAGGTATCGCCATACAGGCTAAACTGAGTGCAATAACTCTAGGGCTATCATTCATGGTGAAAAACAAACTGATGACCTTTTAAAGCATTGTCTATGGTATCTGTTTAGTCTACGCAACCTCATTTTTTATATTTTACATCTTATAATATTTAAAAAAAATTGTATTTTATTGTGTTTATGTTCACTAATATAAACGTGAACTAATTTTTTACTAAAAATATTTACCTGATAAACAGTAGAGCAAATATGTGACATAAATAAATTAAGCTACCACCATTATTTTCTACAGAAAATATATTTAAAGGGTTTTTAAAATGTATTTTCATGTAAAAAATTTGCATTTTAGTATGTGAGTGTGAAATGAAAGAAAAGAAAGAGGCTCTGGATATGAAAGGGTTAAAATTAGAGGTAAATGTAAAAACATGATATGAAAAAACAAAATAGCAACATTACAAACACAAATATACCTCCCATTCTTCTAGACGTGACCTGACCTGGTTATCTGGAACATCTAGAAAACATAAAACATTGTACATCAATTTCTGTTCTCTTTTAAAAATCTTAAAGCTGTACAAATATGCTTGAAAAAGAAAAAAAAAAAACATCTTGAAAAAGACTTCTCTGAGATGCGCTGGATATTTTGGGATTTTTGATCTGTAAACATGGCTAATTTACTCATATGCACAAAGGAGGGAAGTGGGGAGAGCAATAAAAGGCAGTCTCTTGAAGCACCCTTTATCCTAGTGACAAATGGTATCAATCAAAAGTGGTTTTCTAAACTCTCCAATCAACCTGTCATCCTGGGAGGTGGTCACCAAAGTTTGGCTGTGTTCTTATGTATGTATGCATCAAAAGCCTGTTATTTCTACAATGCTGTAAGGCATGCCATAGCTGGTAAAAGAAGGAATGATTGATTGTATAATTTTATTTTTCAGTATGTAAACAGATGTAGGCCCTTTCATACAAGGCAATATTCAATTTGCTCAGCAGGGGATCTCTCCGCTGATCAAAGCAGAGCGGGCAGATGACAGATCCGTGTCTGCTCAATTTATGTTGACCGGACATATACAGAGCCCACTCTGCTCTATGGACTGTCTGTTTCCACCCAACTGCCCTCTGATCCAATCTGCCTAGATGGAGGAGGACGGATCCCCTTCTTTTTTTTTTTTTTTCTTTTTAATCAGACCAGATCAGATTGGAGGTAGGAGGGTGGAAATGGACACAAGTTGGTTTACACCCACTGATCCTTAGGGATACGTGGACCATCCAATCCGGTCCACCTGAAAAACTGACAGGTAGACCTGATCGCATTGCCCATGTGAAAGGGGCCTAAAATGAAAATTTAAAAAGCGGTATTCCATTGACGTTTCGGGGATATCCAGATCCCTTTTAACTAAGCTGACAGATATACTGTGCAGAGTGAACAACAGCATTATATGACACAATGAATTATCCTAACAAGATCTACTTGGGACCCACCTTATTCCCCAGCTGATTCCCATGTACATAAGTAATGTGTATGTGTTTTGCTTACCTATGAACCTCATATGCAGGATGTTGATAAGGAATCAAGCATGGATTCCAGCTACAGAGACTGGAATGCACCACATACAGTTGTTTTCAAAATAATAGCAGTGTGTTGAAAAAAGTGAATAAAGCTCAAAATCCTAATAGTTTTATTTCCATACACACAAATGCATTGGAAACACTACACATTCTATTCCAAATCAAAACATGAAGAAAAATATATCAAATTTGTTTTGTTCCTCTAAAAAAATTGAAGCAAAGTGAATATTAGACTGTTCAAAAAAATAGCAGTGTTTGTATTCTTTACAAACTCAAACATTCACTATATAAACTGAAAAATGTTTGAAGATTTTGCTTTCCTTTGAATCACTTAATGAATATTTAGTTGTATAAGCACTGTTTCTGAGAACTGCTGTACATCTGTGTTGCATGGAGTCAACCAACTTCTGGCACCTGTGAACAGGTATTCCAGCCCAGGATGATTGGACTACATTCCACAGTTCTTCTCTATTTCTTGGTTTTGCCTCAGAAACTGCATTTTTGATGTCACCCCACAAGTTTTCTATTGGATTAAGATCCGGGGATTGGGCTGGCCACTCCATAACGTCAATCTTGTTGGTCTGGAACCAAGATGTTGCATGTTTACTGGTGTATTTGGGGTCGTTGTCTTGTTGGAACACCCATTTCAAGGGCATTTCCTCTTCAGCATAAGGCAGCATGACCTCTTCAAGTATTCTGATGTATTCAAACTGATCCATGATCCCTGGTAAGCGATAAATAGGCCCAACACCGAAGTATGAGAAACATCCCCATATGATGATGCTTGCGCAACCATGCTTCACTGTCTTCACAGTGTACTGTGGCTTGAATTCAGTGTTTGGGGGTCGTCTGACAAACTGTCTCCGGCCACTAGACCCAAAAAGAACAATCTTACTTTCATCAGTCCACAAATGTTGCACCATTTCTCTTTAGGCCAGTCAATGTGCTCTTTGGCAAATTGTAACCTATTCAGCACATGTCTTTTTTTCAACAGTGGGACTTTGCGGGGGCTTCTTGCAGATAGCTTGGCTTCACATAGGCATCTTCTAATTGTAACAGTACTCACAGGTAACTTTAGACCTTCTTTGATCTTCCTGGAGCTGATTGTTGGCTGAGTCCTTGCCATTTTGGCTATTCTTCTATCCATTCGAATGGTAGTTTTTCGCTTTCTTCCACGTCTTTCAGGTTTTGGTTGCCATTTTAAAGCATTTGCGATCATTTTAGCTGAGCAGCCTATCATTTTCTGCACTTCTTTATATATTTTCCCCTCCCCAATCAACTTTTTAATCAAGGTATGCTGTTCTTCTGAACAATGTCTGGAACGACCCATTTTCCTCAGAATTTCAGAGAGAAATGCACTGTAACCAGCATGTACAACATTTGCTGCCTTCTTTCCTTAAATAAGGGCAATAATTTCCACCTGTTTTTCAAAGAATGAATGACCTCACTAATAGAACTCCACACTGCTATTATTTTGAACATGCCCCTTTCAATTAGTGATTCAATTACACAGAGTCAGCAGCATGCATGTCATGACTGTTGGGTCTGTTGGATTTCTATTACTCTACTACACCTGCTAGTAAATTATTTGCCATATAGAAATATAATTTCTACCAAAAACAGTGATTGATCAGGTTAGTGATGTCTGACTGCTATTATTTTGAACACAACTGTGCATACTATGCAGAAATTGTAAGCAAGTCAAGACACTGGTCATCTCCTGCTGGCAAATAGGAACACAGTTCCTCTGTCGTCTAACCAATCATCACTGGAGGACCCAAGCAAGCCACAAAGAACATAAACAACCAGTCTAAGAGATGCTAACATAACGTAACAAAATAAACACAGGTTAGGCCGAAACAAACCGATGGACACAAACACAGTCATTCAACAATCAAAATTTGAAAGTATATTAAATATCTTAAGGCAAACTCTTCAAAATATCAAACATTATTAGTTAAAGCAGAGCTTTGCGCAAAAGGGGACATTCGGCTTTATGGCCTCCTCCCTACTCCTCTTTAAGAATTGGCACTTGTTAAGGAAAGTGGGGATAGGGGGAGCAAGTACTTGATTTTGACAGGGTTACATTCAATTGAATTCACATACATTTAGATAAATTTGTTTTGATAAAATTAACAAATGAATCAAAGAGAGAGGCTGCTCCTCCAGATAATAAAAATGTCACCGAAGTAGAGCAGCCATGTTTGTAAATAGCCACTACAAGGCAAATAAAGGTTAAGTCTATGTGGAAAGTGCTGAACTCCCCATGGCCTTTCGACCAATTTGTATTTACAGTCCCTTTGAAGACGTAATTACTAAATGTAAGGCAGGTGAAATATAAGAAGTGATATTAGAAGGACCAGTTTAAGAAAATGTTTATTGACTTCCAAACTTGCATTGTTAGGTATATTTGTGTATGGGGATAACATATTCATGCTTGCCAATAACCATCTTGTCTCAAAAATTGTACATTCTGTAGTTTATAAAGAAAATTAAGTAGGACAGGGCTGAAAATAAAAGTCAATAAACTAAACCAAAAGCTGTGTAGCACTTTCAGGGCTGAAAACATCTGGATACTATTTCAATGGATGGAGTACTTTATGGACTTCAGGAAGTCCATATATCACAGGCAACAATGTAAACTCAGCATCAAAATAGAAGGCAGTATCTTCAGATATCCAAATTTCAATAGAAGGAAACATACACATCTTCAGATTTGTGTTCTTATCATCCTAAAGTTTCGAAATTCCTTGGCAATAGTTGCTCAAAGACTACACTGCTCCAAAAAAATTAAAGGAACATTTTTGAAAACACATGAGATCTCAATGGGGAAAATATCATGCTGGATATCTATATTGATATGGACTGAGTACTGTGTTAGGAACGTGAGGACACCCCATCTTTTCATGGAGATGAAAATGGTCAACATACAGAGGACTGAATTCACAGACACCTCAAAAATCAAAGTGAAAAAATGATGCAGCAGGCTAGTCCATTTTGCTGAAATTTCATTTCAAAATGGTACTAATGAGATGACGGATGGGGTCCTGGGGTATTTCCTCCCAGATGTGGACCAGGCCATTACTAACCTCCTGTACAGTCTGAGGTGCAACCTTGCGGTGTCGGATGGACTGAAACATGATATCCCTGCGGTGTTCTACTGGATTTTAGGTCAGGCGAGCGTGGGGGCCATTCAGTGGTATCATGGATATGCCTCCCCAGACCATCACTGACCCACTGTTAAAAATGTAATGTTGAACGATGTTACAGGCAGCATAACATTCTCCATGACTTCTCCAGACCCTTTCATGTCTGTTACACGTGCTCAGGGTGAACCTGCTTTCATCTGTGAAAAGCACAGGGCACCAGTGGTGGACCTGCCAATTCTGGTGTTCAACGACAAATGCCAATCAAGCTCTATGGTGCTGGAAGGTGAGCACAGGGCCCACTAGAGATCGTCGGGCCCTCAGGCCACCCTCTTGAAGTCTGTTTCTGATTCGTCAGAGACATTCACACCAGTGGCCTGCTGGAGATCATTTTGTAGGACTCTGGTAGTGTACCTCCTTGCACAAAGGAGCAGATAATAGGTCCTGCTGATGGGTTAAGGACCTTATATGCTCCTGTCCAGCTCTCCTAGAGTAATTGCCTGTCTCCTGGAATCTCCTCCATGCTCTTGATACACAGAAAACCTTCTGGCAACGGCACGTATTGATGTGCCATCCTGGAGGAGTCGGACTGCCTGTGCAACCTCTGTAGGGCTCAGGTATTGCCTCATGCTACCAATAGTACACTGACCATAGCCAAATGCAAAACTAGTGAAGAACAGTCAGAAAAGATGAGTAGGAAAAAAAATGTCAGTGGCCTCCACCTGCAAATCCATTTCTGTTTTGGGGATCGTCTCATTGTTGCCCATCTAGTGCACCTGTTGTTAATTTCATTAACACCAAAGCCGCTGAAACTGATTAACAACCCTCTTTGCTACTTAACTGACCAGATCAATATCCCAGGAATTTAATTGACTTGATGCTATATTCTGATTAAAAAGTGTTCCTTTAATTTGTTTGAGCAGTGTATGATTTCTTCGTCTTCAACCTGGTAATAGGCTCACATTCCTCTTTACTTACATTAAAGCATGATTATTGGTCAACTGTACATTTTCTTACAGTTTTGATATGTTTGAATAATATCAAAGTCTCCCTTTTTCCCTCTAAAATTGCTCAAAGTAGCTTGCTGTCCTGGGTATAGTCTTGCTCCAAACAAAAAACTAGAATGGTAAGAAATATTTTTTAATAAATATTTTTTGGTATGCTGGGTGAATGGGAACACATAAACATATAATGAGGGGTTCTCAAAATTGACTGCAAAAGTGAAAATGCAATTTTAGCAGTCACTTTATGTTTTAGGTCAGTGGCGGCGAACCTATGGTGCATGTGCCGCACATAGAGCCCTTTCTGTAAGCATGCAAGCCAAGTCACCCTAGCAGCCGAGCTTTGGATAACAGTGCCATGTGCATGCTCAGAAAGGAGAAGCGGCGCCAGGCGAAGACGTCATGAGCTGTGACTCATTGGCCGTGACTTGTCCGAGCTTTCGCATGGCCGGTCAGTGCGCTGCCAAGGATATATATATTGGACTGGCTGAGTTTTAATACAGTCATTTTTATTAATACAGGATTTTAGCTTGTGCTGTTTGGGCACTCGGTCATCAAAAGGTTCGCCATCACTGTTTTAGGTGGTACTTGACAGAGAAAGAGCTGCAGTGTGTACTATTTTTCTGATTTGCCTGGCTTCCTTTGCACTAAGGGAGAACAGACAGACAACATAGACTGTGCTGACAAGGATAAGTTGGACCTTTTCTTGTTTGTATAAAAAAAAATGATAAGTTACTTGGAAATAAGGAGTATTCCCAAAAGTTAAAAATGCATGTTAAATACCCCAGGGGACCCAGTGCACATTGCACCTGGTCCTATTCAGATCTATGCAATGGATGCTGATCAGCATGGTCAGATAGCTCACCCCCACCACTTTCCAACAATGTTGCTAGCAAGGAGATGGATGCTTTATTATTCTGACTGACAGCACAAGAAGAAAAAGGGCATGACAGACATTACACAAAAAGCCCACATAAATTCCACCCCCGCCTCCTCTGAAAGCTGGCAGATGGAGTGCAGTCATTGACAAAAACACAATACACACTAGCTACTACACTATTCTCTCTCAGATAAGTGTAATAGTTGGCTTGTGTGCAATGTGACTGGGTCCCTTGGGAAATTTAACAAACATTCAACTTCTGGTGATACTTCTTTAAGAAATGAAATATTAAAAATGTCTAATGCTGGGCTTTACCTTTTAGGATGCTATACTAGGGAACACTCTGCAGTAGTTTCTGCCATGGGAAAACTCCACTCACACCTTATGCTGTAACTTTATAACTGCTGAATAGACATCTTTGTAATTCAACAGCAGAAGCATCCCTAAAAATTTAATACAAAAGGGATAACAGGCGCATGGTGTGGCAATCCATGTATGTTTGATGAGTTCAAAATGGGCAGGGGTAAGGGTAGTCCAGTAGGCACTAAGGGCAAGCTGCGTAGGAGCGAAGCATAGCTCTGCAGAAGGGAAACAACAAAACAGAGCGCCTCCAAGCGTGTACTGTGAAGGTATTTAATAATAAGATAAGCCTGCCTGATGAAAGAGCGCGCCTGGACTCCTCTCGTCCTGCACATGCTCAGAAACCTGTCGCATTTGGATGACGTCAGACGCCATGTGCTGATCCCAGACATCTTGGAGACTCTGCCAGGCTTCACCATCTATGCTGCATATGCACAGCACCATCTGCTGGCAGACACCTTGGAGATTCCACCAGGCTTACCATCCATGTTGCACATGTACAGCACCACCTGCTGGCGGACTCAATCGATCTCCTCTCTGGATCAGTCACACAACAACATCTGGCTACAGACATCTCACCCTCTTACCCATGAGCTTGTTTTTAAATTTTAAGATGTGAGTTATTACTTATCTTTCTATTAAATACCTTCACAGTACACACTTAGAGGCTCTGTGCTTCTTTGTTTCCCTAAAAATTGAATAGCATATCCCAAAAAGGACTGGCAGCCTGTAAATACTATATATAACCATTTTCATTTATGGAATTGCAAGGTACTTAGGACTGAGAATTCACTGAAACTCCACTTATTAAAATACAGCACACATACAGTGGGGATCGAAAGTTTGGGCACCCCAGCTAAAAATTTGTATTAATGTGCATAAAGAAGCCAAGGAAAGATGGAAAAATCTCCAAAAGGGATCAAATTACAGATTAGACATTTTTATAATATGTCAACAAAAGTTAGATTTTATTTCCATCATTTACACTTTCAAAATAACAGAAAACAAAAAATGGCGTCTGCAAAATTTTGGGCACCCTGCAGAATTTATAGCATGCACTGCCCCCTTTGCAAAGCTGAGACCTGCCAGTGTCATGGATTGTTCTCAATCATCGTCTGGGAAGACCAGGTGATGTCAATCTCAAAGGCTTTAAATGCCCAGACTCATCTGACCTTGCTCCAACAATCAGCACCATGGGTTCTTCTAAGCAGTTGTCTAGAAAACTGAAACTGAAAATAGTTGACGCTCACAAAGCTGGAGAAAGCTATAAGAAGATAGCAAAGCGGTTTCAGATGTCAATATCCTCTGTTCGGAATGTAATTAAGAAATGTCAGTCATCAGGAACAGTGGAAGTTAAAGCAAGATCTGGAAGACCAAGAAAAATATCAGACAGAACAGCTTGCAGGATTGTGAGAAAAACAATTCAAAACCCGCGTTTGACTGCACGATCCCTCCAGAAAGATCTGGCAGACACTGGAGTTGTGGTACACTATTCCACTATAAAGAGATACTTGTACAAATATGGAAAAGAAAACCTCTTCTACGTCCTCACCACAAAAATCATCGTTTGAACTTTGCAAATGAACATATAGACAAGCCTGATGCATTTTGGAAACAAGTTCTGTGGACCGATGAGGTTAAAATTGGACTTTTTGGCCGGAATGAGCATAGGTACGTTTTGGAGAAGAAGGGGCACAGAATTTAATGAAAAGAACCTCTGTCCAACTGTTAAGCATGGGGTTGGATCAATCATGCTTTGGGGTTGTGTTGCAGCCAGTGGCACAGGGAACATCTCACGAGTAGAAGGAAAAATGGATTCAATAAGATTTCAGCAAATTTTGGATGGTAACTTGATGCCATCTGTGAAAAGATGAAGTTAAAGAGAGGATGGCTTCTACAAATGGATAATGATCCTAAACACACCTCGAAATCCACGGGGGATAACATCAAGAGGTGTAAACTGAAGGTTTTGCCATGGCCTTCACAATCTCCTGACCTCAACATAATTGAAAATCTATGGATAGACCTTAAGAGAGCAGTGCGTGACAGACAGCCCAGAAATCTCAAAGAACTGGAAGACTTTTGTAAGGAAGAATGGGCAAAGATACCTCAAACAAGAATTGAAAGACTCTTGGCTGGCTACAAAAAGCGTTTACAAGCTGTGATACTTGCCAAAGGGGGCAGTACAAGATATTAACTCTGCAGGGTGCCCAAACATTTGCAGACACCATTTTTTTGTTTTCTGTTATTTTGAAAGTGTAAATGATGGAAATAAAATCTAACTTTTGTTGACATAATTTAAGAATGTCTAATCTGTAATTTGATGCCTTTTGGAGATTTTTCCATCTTTCCTTGGCTTCTTTATGCACATTAATACAAATTTTTAGCTGGGGTGCCCAAACTTTCGATCCCCACTGTATACTGTCCTCCCAAGTTTTCACATGTCGCCAGAACACAGTAACTGAAGTTAAAAGAGAAGTATGAGAATGAGAAAAACAAACATCTATACTCCCCCCCCCTGCTGCAGCATTTCTGTGAGGCTGCAGCTGTCCCCTTCAGGCTCTAAGCCTGAGCACTGAGCAATCACATGACCACTGATTGCTCAGTTCTAAGTCTTTCCGGAGCAGAGAGCACTGTCTGTCAGTCACTGCTCTCTGCTCTGCCCCTTCAGCATTTACTGGAGAACCCAGCTGGGGAGGGGGTGGCAGCAGCTTGCTCCTGCTCTCAGCCTCACACTGACAGGCTGAGCCAGTTGCTGATCAAGCATCTGGGTAGATCCTGACAATATGGTTGGATTCCTTCCAGAGCCTGAATTGGCTCTGAGACGTCAGTTGAAAGCGAGCTTTAGCCTGGTGTTGGCTGATTCTAGGTCACAGGATTGCAACGGTAAGTGCACTCCTGTCAAAAAAAATCTTTGGCCTAACTTTTTTTTTTTAAAACATCTGAAAGAATATTTCAAGTAAAACGATGGCAAAATAGTACAAAAAGGAAAGGTAATATAAAATGGAAATAGTGCTCATCCCATCATCCCTCAGTCAGTATCTTAACAATAAGTGAAAAGGACTTTGTTCAAATGAGGCTGATGCTGCTTCGCATCATGAAGCAGAGATTGCTCTTGGTTAATGATCCTCTAGGTTCTCAAAGAGCTGCTTTACAATGTAAAGGCTGTATATACAAAAGCAGAATAATAGCTTATTTATCCATCTGACCATCAATCCATCTTGCTGAACCAGCAGAATATCAGTCCATGTATGGCCAACTTAGCAGTGAGATGATGCCTCCATCAACCATACATGTTAAATCCTGCCCCCTCCAGTGAATAGCTACACATTAGGTCTGAAAATGGAAGGAAGAAGGGGCTTGTCTATCACACTGTGTACATGTCCAGAACTATAACTCTATAATAACGATGTCTGCTTAGAAAGGAAAAAGGAGGAAATAAATGGCTTGAATGGTAACTGAAAACAAATCATGCAAAATAATGGTAGCAACAGGCTATCAAAACAATCTCATGCTGCAGTGGGGACACAGGCAAGGAGGGAGCACCAGTGAATGGCAGGATCAAACAAGTTTTTTATACTTACATAAAACAAATGCTGTCATGCCAAAGTCATTATGTATGACTGGCTGGAGATGCAAGGTTTCTCCCTCCACATACAACACAGGGTTATCTCTGCATTGTATGTGGAGGGAGAAACATTGTGTCTCCAGCAGGGTGGATAAAAATCAATGATTTTTTTTAAAAAAAATTAAAAAAAAAATCAGATTTTTTTTTATTTAAATCTGATGTTTTTGATTTAAATCGGATTTTTTTGAATAAAATGCTTTTTGAGGAAAATATATTACCATCCAAAGGTTATTCCATCATGAAATAAAGATTAGTTTTTTAATTATGTAGAATAAGGCTGTATATGTTCAATTTTTTTGGTAAATAAATTCCATTAATCCATTCACAATGTCATGCTCTTCCAGAGGTTTTTGTAAGATTATTGGGCAGTTTCTCTGCCTACAAGATATTATCACAGATGTTTGGTTTACTTTTGCAGTTCTCAAAACTGAATTTGACTCAGCGGAGATCACATGCCTCTTCTTCACAGCAAAAATGTTATAACATGAACAGAGTTAAGAAAAAGACCTTAATCCTAACTTCTACAAACCTATGAATACAGAATCAACCCCTTCAGTGCTAAGTTTCAAGAAGTTCAGTGAATAGAATAGAAACAATATTTTCTGATTGTTTGGAGCGGAATAGATCTGCACAAGAAGAAAGTGAAACTAAGTGTGAGGAGGAAGGAGCTGACAGTCTACGTTTCTTAAAATATATATATTTTGTTTAGCCAAATTAGTTAACAAACATGGATGTTTGTTTAAGCAAATAACATATATGCTGTAATGTTATTGTTTCAGTTGAATAAATCTATTTAAATTGTTATTATTACGGTAATGATTATTTTTCTCCTTCCTAAGTACAACAGAAAAGTTGTCCAAATATGAATGATTAACCTATTAAACTGGGGATAAAAAAACTAATATGAAAAGTTGTTATTTTAAAAATCTTCATCTACTTGCATATTAAAGTTATACAAGCAAAATTAGTCTTTATGTAGAAAACTATGATTTAAATCAAGCCTTACTGACTAGTGATTTAAATCGTGATTTAAATCAGTTTGATTTAAATCAAATCCACCCTGGTCTCCAGTCAGTCAATCACTGCTCTTTCAGCACAAGCTGGGGAGGAGGTGGACATGCCTGGCTCTAGCTCTTATCCACAAGCTATAAGGTGGAGCCTCCTGTGATTCAGGCAGCTGAGTGGATCCCAATTCTTTTGTCTGGATTTGTCCTCAGTATGGCACAGCTCTGCCCTGCCACTTGATAGTGGACAATAGCCCTCTATCAGCTGACTCTGGGTCACAGAAGAACAAAAGCAAATGTACTCCTGTGACCCTCAAAAGAAGTAAACACAAAAAAGCTATTGGCCAACCATTTTTTTTTTCTTTTTAAGGATATAATAAAAAAAAAAAAACGCTGTTTCCTTGTTAACCATTAGCCGCCCGGCCAATGGCCGTTTGGCGGCTTCAGATGTGTATCTGCATTCCGGGTGCACGCAATTTTGGCGTGCTCCCGCACATGCGCCGTTTGCGCTAGTGCAGAGCGGCGCAGCAGTGCGATCTGTCATCGGCCGTGCACCTCGGACACAGCCAATGACAGATCCGAGTACCGGCTCCCTTTGCTGGTACCATGCGAACTACTGTGAACAATCACAGCAGGTCACATGACAGTTGTATACAATGGATGGCTTCATTCATGATGCCATCCATTGAATACTAGTGCCTAGCTGTGAATGGTCACAGCTAATCACATGCACATGTCATGTGATTAGCTGTGACCAAATCACAGCTAAGCACAGAAAAAAAAAAAAAAAAAAGCTGAATGAATCGATTTCATTCAGGTAAATGCTTGCTTATAGCAAAGTAATTCTTTGCTATAAGCAAATTGTGTAAAAAAAAAAAAAAAATAAATACTGATCACTTCCCCAAAGTAGTACAATGTTACTATGGTAACATTGTACTATTTTGGTCATAGTAAAATATGAAAAAAAATCTTAAAAAAAAAATTTAAAAAAATGTAATAAAAAATTAAATATAATAAAAAAAAATAAAAAAAAATAAAAAAAATATATATATATTTTTTTTTTTTCATACTGTCACCAGTCAGTGTCCCTGTTCACCGCCATGCCAGTTATATGATGACGCTGTACTGCACTGGTGACAGTATGTAAAAAAAAAAAAATAGTGAAAATAATTGTTTTCATTTTTTCATTTTCCGAAAAATTATGACAAAAAAATACAACTTCAAAAAACTCGCCATGCCTCTTAAGAAGTACGTCGGACTGTCTACTCTGCAAAAAGGGGTCATTTGGGGGATATCTGTACTGTTCTGACATTCTTGGACCTCAAGAAATTAGATTGGCCATCAGTACTTCAGGATTGATCAATTTTCAGATCTATACCATAGTTTGTGAACTCTATAACTTTCCTACAAACTAAAAAATACATCCTAATTTGGGTTATTTTCACCAAAGACATGTAGCAGAATACATCTCGGCCTAAATTTATGAAGAACAATTATTTATTTGTAAACTTTTATAACAGAAATAAAGAAAAATGTGTTTTTTTTTCAAAATTTTTGGTCTTTTTTTGTTAATTTAGCAAAAAATAAAAACCCCAGTGGTGATTAAATACCACCAAAAGAAAGCTCTAGTTGTGTGAAGAAAATGATAAAATTTTAGTTTGGGTACAGTGTTGTATGACCGCGCAATTGTCATTCAAAGTGTGAGAGCGCTGAAACCTGAAAACTGGCCTGGGCAGGAAGGTGTAAAATTGCACGGTATTGAAACGGTTAAAAGTGGCATGGCTTCTACTTAATACATATCATTCCGGCTGTTGAGAGTCTGTGGTTTTAATCCAGATAGATAAGAGTATCAGCAATAATGAGAAAATATGACTCTCATGAGCGTTAATGTTTACAAACAAAATAGAGAAATAAGATTGCAACATTAACCGATTCCTGTCCACCCTATAGCAGAAATACTGCTACAGGGTGGCACGGGTGAGCAAAATCACGTATATATACATGATTTTGCATTTCCGGCTTACAGTGAAGCACACAGACACAGCCCATAGGAAAACACACCCAGCACACAGTTAACCTTTTGATCGTCCCAGATGTTAACCCCTTCCTGCCCAGTGCCATTAGTACAGTGTCAGTGCTTTTTATTAGCACTGATCACTGTATTGGTGTCACTGGAGATATCACTCATACCAAGTCAGTTCCCCACAGTGTCAGAAAGCCTGCCGCAGTCCCGCTATAAGTCGCTGATTGCCGCCATATTTTTTTTTTTGTAGCAAAGACACGCAGCAGAATACATTTTGGCCTAAATTTATGATGAAATTTGATTCTTTAAATTCAGTTACTGGACATGTTTAATAGCAAAAAGTCAAAAATGTTGTTTAACCACTTGCCCTCCAGAGGATTTAGCCCCCTTCCTGACTAGGCCATTTTGTGCGATATGGTGCTGCGTTACTGCGTTCTTTTTGTGAATTGTTACCCAAAACTGAACTGCATATTATACAGTAGATAAGGTCTTACTAATGATTTGTACAGAGGGGAAATTATACACCTCTCTCTCTCTGGAGTCTATACCTCTTTTTAATACAAGAGAGGATTTTTCTTGCTTTAGAACCCGCAGCTTGGCATTGCATGCCATTATTAGGCTTGTGATCTACCAGAACTCCAAGATCCTTCTCCACCATTGATTCCCCCAGTTGTACCCCCCCTAGTATGTATGATACATGCATATTCTTAGCCCCCAAGTGCATAACCTTACATTTATCAACATTAAACCTCATTTGCCACATAGTTGCCCAATTAAACAGTGCATTGAGGTCGGCTTGTAAATTGGAGACATCCTGTGAGGACGTTATTCCACTGCACAGCTTGGTGTCATCTGCAAAGACTGAAATGGGATTTTTAATCCCAGACCCTATATTGTTTATAAATGTATTAAAAAGTAAGGGTCCCAACACTGAACACTGGGGTACACCACTGACAACCCTAGACCATTCAGAGTATGAATCATTAACCACTACTCTCTTAATATGGTCTTTTAGCCAGTTTTCTATCCATTTACATATGGATTTATCCAAGTCTGTAGACTTTACCTTACACATTAACTGTGTGTGTGGGGAACTCTTTCAAACGCTTTTGCAAAATCCAAGTATACCACGTCCACCACCACCCCTACATATCTTATGAGCGCATAGAGCCGGGCTCAGGAGCGAGCACGCACCAAGTGCCTCATAGCAAGCGACTGGGGGCACTGGTCAAGAGGGAGGAGCCAGAAGTGCTGGCAGGGGAACCGAGAAGAAGAGGATTGGGGCTGCTATGTGCAAAACCATTGCACAGAGCAGGTAAGTAATTGTTATTTATTTTTATTTTAAGCCATACTTAGTAAAACTTTAATATAAAAAAAAAAAACCTAAACCAGCCTTGCTCAACATTTCTGGGCTCAGGGAACCCCTGCTAAAAACTATATCTACAACTCATGGTATATTAGTGTGATGGTCAGTGAGAAGAATGCTCCTTACACTTCTGGCCATTGGGAAGAATTTCCATACAAATAACTAAATCAATGGAGTCAGTTGGAACTTATCTGAGAGGCAAAAATTGCTCATTGTTCAAGAACCCCTAGAAACCTCTGGAGGAACCCTAGGGTTCCATGGAACTCTGATAGAGAAATCCTAATCTAAACAATTCCCCACTGCAGTTTTAGAGAAATAAACCACCCTCTGAAAAGCAATCCCTGCAGATCACATTTCAAAGAGGCAGCAAGAGCTGCCACATGTCTGAACGTTCCCTTAAAATCATTTTTGGATCACAATAAATGGTTAGGGTGGGTTAGGAAAATATGCTGGATTAAGTATATTTTAAATGACCCCCTACTGGCCATTGTAGTAAAATCCCACTCTAATCCCACTGTCAATAGACAGCAAAGACCATAGGCTTAAGGCACAAAACCAGGGTGTGATCACTGTGATGGCCACTCACAGGAATTACCAATGTAAACAGTACTATTGTTTGAGGGCCCACTCATAACAGAAAAAAGGGGGAAAAAAAACAGAACTACAGCCTAGTTGAAGGCTGGGTTGAGCAAAAATAACATATTCACCTGCCTAGTGATTACAGTGCTGTCCTGCTGCCAAGCCACTGCACGCTAAGTTGCACACCACTTATTTCCTTGGTGACACCATCAGCAGGCCACGCTGTCTCTTCCAGGTCATAGCAGACAGCCCAGGACGCTTCAAGTGAAAAGGGTGGGGCTGAGGGGAGTAAGAGCAAAATTATTTTTAAAAAGTGAGTGCAAGTCTGCTGCTTTAAGATAGGGCATTCATTGCCACTTTAAAGCTGAATTCCAAGAAGGTATATTTTTGCGTTGTTACTTTGGTCCAGCTTGGACTAATGTAAGTTTGTATGTGCCATACCTGCGGGATCCCTGTGAAGGCTGCAAATCACTGTAACAGACACCGCTACTACAGTGATTGCAGTTGGCTTCCAGATCCCAAGTGGTTTAATAAACACAGGAGATCACTTGCTCGGCACGGGCTCTATTCAGAGAACATTTTATATATTCTCAATGAATGCAAAGCATTCTCTGATTGGTTGAGGTTGTAAAATAAAGGTGAGCGCACTTCAGTGGCTGTGGCAAATGCACAAAAGGACATTCCAACCAGAATAGAAACAATAAAGTGCAGCGCCAAAAAATAATATCCAAGTGACAATTATATATGCGGTCATCAAATATAGAATATTGAAGATGATAAACAGTTCAGTGATGGGGGACTTACAGGGAGTATAGGTGCAATCCAATCCCAGGAATAGATAAATTGCCTGCTTACCAGAAGTGCAATATCCAAGCAGCATGTACAGGTTATATGTAGCCGGGCTGTAGTGCTTAGTACCCATGGTAAGGATGCTCGTGGTCGGATCACACTGCTCCTTGGATCCACGCAGAGAACCTGAAAATGCTGGGGCTGAGGTATGGGAACTCAGTGCCAGATGTAAGGAGTAAAAATACTCATAGTGTAGTATGTTTTAAAATTATTTATTAAATCCAATAACGTAAGCCATAAAAGTTACAAAACGCATGCCTGCAGCCTGTAGCCAGTATAAGCAGCTTGAAAAAAAAGTTTTATACACTGACCAGTGAGGCAAAGGTGGGCCGCCGGACCTCCTGACAAACGTCAAGGCGTGCGAGGCTCCTCCTAGACGCGTTTCGTGTCAATACACGTCTTGCCGTAGGGTTGCCATCAAACGCTCCGCAAACGTCTATAATGAAGTTTAAATGGTGTTACCGCTGTGCAAACGCCCGGCCGGCGCCATAGATTAGAATAGGAGGCTTCAACGCCTCCTGACTTGCCCAGAGCGAAACGCTCCCGTTAGAACAGCACCATGTGCTGCAATGTGCAGAATTGGCAGAGGCATTTGGGAAGCGGTAAAAACGCTTCCCAAACGCCTCTCTGCCACCTGCACACAACGCTAGTGTGAACGTAGCCTTAGTTTTGGCAATAAATCCTGGAAACTGAGTGGTTTCTGTGCACAGCTACACCAGGTTTTGCACTTTCCAGTCTTAGTAAATAACCCCCAAAATATTTCCTGAATGGTGCCCATGGTGCGCTAGTGACCTTCTGTGTTCAGTAAGCAGCAGAGCAGCCACTCGTCAGAGAACCTGGCAGCCAATGGCAATTGCTGTAGTATCGGTGCCTACTACTACAGCAATTTGCAACTTCCATGGGGATGGGCCAAGTATGACACATACAAATGTATATTGGTCCAAGCTATGATTAAAGACAGCAGCTACATAAACTGTAGCAGTTGATGTGTAAAATCAGTCCATGGATTCTAGCGCTGCCTTCCTGAACAGCTGTGGGTCCCTGGTGCTGCCATGTTGGATTTAGAAGCCAACTGTGACTTCTTGTGAATTTTAATTCCCCACTTCGCATGTGCAAGATTGCACAGTGCAGCGAGACTGGTTCTGCAGCCTCCTGGGATGTGTGACATGTGTGGAAAAGAGATCTCATTCCCGCCTAGGAAAGAACTGAACAGGTGCGAGCAATTATCTGTCAAAAAAGACCTCTCCTCCCTGCCCTCATCAGGGAGAAGTGGTGAGTGCAGGGACAAGTAATAAAGGCAGGGAAGAGTAGTGAGGAACGTGGAAGAGTGGTGGAGGCAGTAGAATAGTGGTTATGGGCAGGAAAAGTGGTAAGGTCAAAGAAGATTGGCAAGGGAGAGAAAGTGGCAAGGCCAGAGAAGTTTGGTAAGGGCGGGTAAAGTGGTAAGGGCAGGGAAGAGTGTGAGGGCAGGAGAACAGTAGTGGAGGGGAGGGGAATGTGGTAAAGGTAGTCAAAAGCGGTGATGGGAATGGAAGAGTGCTAAGGGCAGGGGATGAGTGGTAAGGCAGGATAGAGTGGTGAGGGCAATGAAGAGTGAAAGCAGGGGAAGAGTAGTAAGGATGAGGAAAAGTGGTGAGGGAAGGGGAAGAGTGATGGGAGAATAGTGGTAAGGGTAGGGGAAGATTGGTAAATGGAAATATAAGTGGTTTAATCTGGGAAGATTGGGAAGGACAGGGGAAGAGCAGTAAGGGCAGTGGAACAGCGGTAAGGGCAGGGGAACAGCGGTAAGGGCAGGGGAACAGCGGTATGGGCAGGGGAACAGCGGTATGGGCAGGGAAAAGGTGTATGGGGGGGAAAGCGTTATGGGCAGGGGAAAGATGTTAAAAGCAGGGGAAAGCGTTAAGAGACAGGGAAGCATAAAGAGCAGGGGGGAGCAGGGGGGGAGCGTTAAGAAGGGCAGGGGGAAAAAGTGGGAAGGGCAGGGGGAAAAAGTGGGAAGGGCAGGGGGAAAAAGTGGGAAGGGCAGGAGGAAAAAAGTGGGAAGGGCAGGAGGAAAGCGTTAAGAGCAGGGGAGAAGTGCTAAGGGCAGGGGGAAGATTGGGAAGGGCAGTAGAAGTCCTAGGGGCAGGGGAAGTGCTAAGGGCAGGGAAAAGCGTTAAGAGCAGGGGGAAGCATTAAGAGCAGGAGGGGAGTGCTAAAGGCAGGGGGAAGAGTAAGAAGGGCAGGGGGAAGAGTAAGAAGGGGGGGGAGTGGGAAGGGCAGGCAGGGGAAGCGTTAAGGGGGGGGGAGTGGGAAGAGAGGGGGAGGGCAGGGGGAAGAGTGGGAAGGGCAGGGGAAGAGTGGGAAGGGCAGGGGGAGTAGTGGGAAGGGCAGGGGAAAAGCGTTAAGAGAAGGGGGGGAGCATTAAAGGCAGGGGGAGCGCTAAGGGCAGGGGGAAGAGCGGGAAGGGCAAAAATGATATGTTCTCTACATGTAAAAAAAATAAGAATAATAAACACAAGACATGAAATGTGTTAAGGGCTGAGGTGGGGAGAAGGATGAGCAATACTTTCCCTTTGAAGTGAAGGTTGGCTCTCACAGTTTCGGTTTGGCTTTAGATATACATTAGTGGGTGCTATTTTCCCGACTTCAGACATAAATGCGATCTGAGGACCATGCATTTCTGATCCTCTAACAGTACAGAATACTTATAGTCACACACTGGAAAACAAACCAGAAGTAAATAAAAGACATGAAGTGGTGAAGCAGCAAAGCCACCGTGAAGCCCACATTTCACCAGATAACTTGGCTAGAACTGTAAAGCCAGCCTGCTGTAGTCCTGACACCCCCACTGAGCACAGAGCTCTCCATTATGTGAGGACATATCAGGAATCCATGAACCGTTATTTGCTGAGCTCACCAGATTCTGTATCTCCAGCACCGCAGGACCATGCCGTCACCCTCTGCACAAGGCACGATGGGATTGGCCGGGGAGATGATTCGTTATGGAAGTGGGACTACATTTCCCGGCAGCCTTCGCGGGGGGGCATGTGATGTGCGGTGCGCTGAAGCGGTCGGCGATGTAACGTTTGGCCGCAAGGGGTTAAAAGCTGAGGATAAACAGCTGTAGGGAGCCCCAGGTCCTGCGCTTACCACAAGGCAGGGGAAGAGCTCCTCAGCTACAACGTCTCACAACAACAAGAGAGCATAGACCCGCTGCCGATATACTCCTCTCCAGTTCCTTCTACTAACTACAAGGCGGCACTCACCATCCGCACACTCCAATGGTTAACGGCCCCGGCTTGTGGAATGGACAGAGGGTCTGTGAGAGACTCAGTCATATCCTTCCGCCACTCAACAGTATCCTTCCTCTGACTTCCAGGAATTCTGCAGTAATGCTACATTTGGTAACAAAAAGTTGCAAGTTCATCAAATAAAGACACTGTAAGGACATGAAGCAATTCCTTTCCATTGTAACAGCCAGGACTTGCTTTCAGCTGACATAGGAGTTGATTTGCTAAAACTGGAGAGTGCAAATCCAGGTTTGAGGCTTCATGCACACTTCATGTAAACTGCTTTAGAAACGCTGGACAAAAAATGTATTTATTTCAGGTACTTATATAGCGCCGTCAATTTACGCAGCACTTTACATATATATAGTACATTCACATCAGTCCCTAACCCTCAAGGGGTGTACAATCTAAGGTCCCTAACTCACATTCATACAGTGGGGACAATTTTGACAGGAGCCAATTAACCTACCAGCATGTCTTTGGAGTGTGGGAGGAAACCAGAGTACCTGGAGGAAACCAACGCAGGCACAGGGAGAACATGCAAACTCCAGGCAGGAGGTGCCGTGGTTGGGATTTGAACCAATGACCTGTCAGGCGGAAGTGCTAACTATTTAGCCACTGTGCTACCAAAAAAAATGCCAATGACTTAGGCCCTTTCACACGGGCGGTTTTCATCTGTTTGTTTACAGATTAAAAATGGACCCACGTGTATTTCTATGGACTTGTGGGTGTAAATGGATGAACTTCTTTTTACACCTGTTAATGTCCGCATCTGTTAAAATCCATTTTTTTGAACGGAAGAAAACCCTATTTTTCTTCAATAAAAACCCCCGGAACAAATGAAAAAATGGATGTCAAACGAATGAAAAACAGATATAAATGGATAAAAACAGATTTAAACTAATGTAAACGGATAAAAAATGAATTTAAACTAATGTAAACAGATTAAAAATGGATGTAAATGGATGAAAAACAGATGTAAACGGATGTAAATGGATGAAAAACAGATGTAAACTGATGAAAAACGAATAAATACAGATGAAAAACGGATATAAACTAATGTAAACGGATGAAAAAAACATGAAAAAATGGATGTAAACCGATGAAAAACAGACGTAAACAGATGAAAACCAGATGTAAACAGATGAAAAACAGATGTAAACAGATGCAAAACATGAAAAAATGGATGGAAAACGGATGCAAACAGATAAAATAACATGAAAAAATGAAAAAATGGAGGTAAACTCATCCGTTTTTTCTTTGAAAAAACGTGACCGAACTGAAGAAAAAAACTGGAACGCCCGTGTGAAAGAACCCTTAGTGTTTTATACCGCCGTTTAGCAGTGTTTAGCGTAGTGTCTAAGCTACATTTAGTAGTCTGTAATCTGAAGAGCCCCGCCTCCATACAGGGTGGAGACAGCTGATTGGACAATTCCACTTCCTCCTCCTCCCCCCACATGAGTTCAGAGTGTGCAGAACCCATGTCTGCGACTGAATGAAGGGCGGTACATAAGGAGTCGATGCGCAGACGTCCTTACCCTTCTGAAAAAGTCAAAGGAAGTGACGAAACGCGTCAGAACACGTGACGTCATACGCATCGACGTTGACAGGAAGTGCGATCGCGGCCATCTTGGAAGTGGGAACATGCGGTTTATGTTTCCCTGAACCTGTCCATGTGTACACTGCTTGTGAGGAGGAGCTGTTATCACGGAATTTTTATGTGAGTTACCAATAAAGAAGAATATCTTTTATATTGTGACTGGTTTTCTGGAGAAAAGTGGAGGAAGTGACCCTAGTCTTTGGAGAAAATTGATGAGAGGAGAGTGTAACCCAGAGTGGTTAATCTGCCCTGCTGTTTCTGCTTTAGGGTAATTACCCATCCTTATTAGAGTTGGAGAGTGGTGATCTGGGCTTTGGTTATCACCTTTTATATATATTTTTGGGTGTGGTGTTATACACTGGCAGTATTATCTGTGGAGTGGTTTTCACACATTGCATTGCTTTTCCTATGTGAATGTGCTTTCACTCATATTGTCATTTCACTTAGGTGTTTTGACACTTGGTTTGAGTATACACGTTTATTTTGCATGCTGCACAGTGAGTGGCACGTGTGTTTTATTATTTAAGGTATGACACTATGTCGAGTTTTTTTTTTCCTTTTTGAGGTGCACGAATATCAGGATGTGCGGGTATTAAGAAGGTTTTGGTGATGAAAGAAGAAGAAAAAGTTTAAGTTTTTGTGTTTCACTTGTGAGGATTATTTTTGGGATTTTTTGATTTTATTTTTGGACACGGTGGGACTTTGGACATAATTTTTATATATAATTTTTTATATATAATTTTTATAATTTTTGGTTTTATTTCATTTAATTTGATGTATCTGCTCATAGAAAAGTCACATATATATTGTTAAGCTGGCCTTCAAGGGTGAAGGTAGATCACTTTTCTGGGATATTATAGGTTTAAGTGTTGTGATATAGAAGTATAAGTACATTTAGTAGCATCAGCATTAAAGAGTGAGGCCGCCATTGTTAACCACTTGCCTACCGAGCACTTTTACCCTCTTCTTGCCCAGGCCAATTTTCAGCTTTCAGAGCTGTTGCACTTTGAATGACAATTGTGCGGTCATGCGACACAGTACCCATATGAAATTATAATTTTTTTTCACACAAATAGAACTTTCTTTTGGTGGTAATCACCACTGGGTGTTTTATATTTTGCTAAACAAATGAAAAAAAACTGTGCAGCACAGTGGCTAAATGGTTAGCACTTCTGCCTGGCAGTACTAGGGTCGTTGGTTCGAATTCCAACCACGGCACCACCTGCCTGGAGTTTGCATGTTCTCCCTGTGCCTGCATGAGTTTCCTTCGGGTACTCCAGTTTCCTCCCACACTCCAAAGACATGCTGGTAGGTGAATTGACTCCTGTCTAAATTGTCCCTAGTATGTGTATGTATGGATGTGAGTTAGGGACCTTAGATTGTACGCCCCTTGAGGGTTAGGGACTGATGTGAATGTACAATATATATGTAAAGTGCTGCGAAAATTGATGGCGCTATATAAGAACCTGAAATAAATAAATACTGAAAATTTTGAAAAAAAACTTTTTTCTTCGTTTCTATTAGGTAATTATTCTCCTTCACTGATGTGCATTGATGAGGCTACACTGATGAACACTGATAGGCAGCATTGATGGGAACTGATAGGCTGCACTGAGAAAGGGGCACTGGTGGGCATTGATGAGAATGAGGCTGCATTGATATGTGGCACTAATAGGCATCATTGTTAGGTGGCACTGACTGGCAGCACTGATGGGCACAGATTGGTACTTTTGGAGCTGCACTGATAATCATGTCTCCTTTTAGGGACAGTTCACACTGATATACAGCACTGATGGACACTAATAGGCAGCATTGAAGGGCACTGATAGGCAGCACTGATGGGCACATATTGGCAGCACTGATGGGTACTTTTGGAGCTGCACTGCTAATCATGACTCGTTTTAGGGCCAGTTCACACTAGAAAAATGCACTCTGGATGCATTTCAGATACGTTTTTGCTTACAATTCACACCAAATGCAGTTCCAGTGCAGTTTTGATGCCGTTTGCAATGTTCTGGTATAGTTCTGTGCAGAAAAAATGCAGCATGTTCTACTTTTTTTTTTGCACTAGAAACTGACTGGAACTTACTGCACTGGTGTGAACTAGGGCCATTGGAATACATGGAAAACACTGGGCATGCATTTTTGATGCAGAAAAAAAGCACACTGAACTGCATCTAGTGTGACCTAGCCCTTACACATGCCAGTAATCAGCAGTATTTTCCTCTCGCTGTGACAGTGTGAGGAAAGTACTGCCAATGACCAGCAAGTGTGTTTACATGGTGATCAGCTGTGATTGGACACAGCTGATCACGTGGTAAAAGGCTGCTGTGATTTGCCCTTTACCGTGTCATGTGATCAGCTGTGTCCAAAGGACACTGCGATCACAGAGAGCGCTGGGGGCACAGTTCTGGGAGGACGTCATAATGTGACAAAAATGGCGTAAGCCCTTTGGGTCTGATATGGCTTTTAAGGGGAACCCCATGCCAAAATAAAAAAAAAAAAACAGCATGGGGTCCCCCCCAAAATCCAGACCCTTATCTGAGCATGGAGTCTGGTCAGGAAACCCTCCCCTGAACCATACCAGGTCACATGCCCACAACATGGTGAGGTGCAGGAACACAAAGGATAACATGCAGGGGAGTTTAGAGACAGTTAAAAAAAAACATCTGATGCCCAAAACAGCAGCTGTAGAAACACTCAGTGTGCATGAGGCCATGTTGTCAAAGCTTAATTGAACAAGCTGAAGTTGGAAGCTGATTGGTTACCATGCACAGTGAACAAGATTTTGCAGTCTCCAGTTTTAGTAAATCAACCCCATTTTCTCCCAAGGCATTTAAAATAAACGTTCACCGTTTCTTCTATTCATCTCAGACATTTAGGCCTCATGCACACAGGCCATCTCTCTTAGATGCCTTTCCTCCTGGCGGAAGTGTTTTGTCAGAAAAACACTTGACGTTTGAAATGCATATTTAGGTGTATCAAGCAGTTAAGCATTGTTTCATTTAATTGGTTGAAATAATAATTTATTCTGGCCACTGACATGAATTAAGACTTAAGTGCTAAACGCACTGCACGTTTACACGCATCAAGTGGTTTTTTCTGCCAAACTGCCGCTGCTCCAGGACATGCTGGCAGTGGGATTTTATTTGTGCCTCTAAATGCTTATGTGTGCATGGACACGCAGATCTACTAAAACAGGAGCACTAAGAATCTGGTGCGGCTGTGCATAGTAACCAATCAGCTTCTAACTTCAGCTTGTCCAATTAAGCTTTATAATAAAACCTGGAGACTGATTGGTTACTATGCACACCTGCAGCAGATCTTGCACGCTCCAGGTTTAGCGTGCAGGCTAACATTAATGAGCGTTTAAAGGCAAAAAAAAAAAAAATGCCAGACGCCCCTAAGAGCCACATTAAAAAATGTCCAGTGTATATAAGGCCTAAGTTTGCTTCTATTCCCCTACACACATCTAACACATGAACACCTACACATACAACAGAAACACCCATGCAACTACAGAATAAACATATACTTACTAGCAAAAGTATGTCCAGATGAGGGGATGGTGGCAAGCGCTCTGGTGAAAGAAGGTGGAGTAGTAAAATCAGGGAAGAGTGGCGAGGGCATGGAAGGGTAGTAAGGCCAGGAAGAAATGGTGAGGGCAGGAAAGGGTGGTAAGGCCAGGGAGAAATTGTGCAGGCAGGGAAGAGTGGTGAACGCAGGAGAATAGTAACAGGGATGTTCGATTTGTATCGCCCGACATGTAGTTCTGAGTGTCAGGCAGGTAGTTTTTTTCTATCTTTAGCCCTACTGCAGGCAAGCAGCGGGCTCACCTGTCATGACATAATGTCACTTCCGGGTCAGGACAAGAAGGGGAGCGGACGTGTCCGCTCTCCTCCCTCCCCTCTAGCCGACGGTGGTGAGCGGGTCCCAGGCCTGCAGATGGGCAAGCGGAGTCTAGGAGACCTCATGGAGGGGGGGGGGAGAGGCTGGCACTGGTGCCGATTGCTTCCATGCAGTGCCAGCCTCTCGCAGATGGGCAAGCGGAGTCTGGGAGAACTCATGGAGGGGGGGGGAGGCTGGCACTGCTGCCCGATTGCTTCCATGCAGCGCCAGCCTCTCACAGATGGGCAAGCGGAGTCTGGGAGACCTCATGGAGGGGGGGGGGGGGAGAAGCTGGCACTGCTGCCCGATTGCTTCCATGCAGCGCCAGCCTCTCACAGATGGGCAAGCGGAGTCTGGGAGACCTCATGGAGGGGGTGGGGGGAGAAGCTGGCAGTGCTGCCCGATTGCTTCCATGCAGTGCCAGCCTCCCCCCCCCCCCCCCCATGAGGTCTCCTAGAAATTTTTATTACTGTAATATCACGCAACATAAAAAATTGAAAAAGCCACTATTTTTTCTCTAGGGTCTCTGCTTTCAGAAAATATATAATGTTTGGGGGTTTTATGTAATCTTCAGGCCTAAAATTATTTTTTTTAACGTGTGCAAAAAAAAATGCAAGAACTGCTCTAGCAGCGAAAGGGATAAAGGATAAGCCCTGACCCCCACTTTCCTGAGGAGCAGCCAATCGGTGCTCATTACACTGCAAGGTCTCTCTCCTCCCTGCTAGTCCCCGGGTGTGGTGCTGGAGACAGGCAGGGAGGGGAGGAGGAGATAAACAGTGCAATTTTAAAAATATTAACCATTTAAGTCGCCATAAATCCCCTTTTGTTTTTAAAAGCCCCAGGCATTCCTAATATCACCTCCGATTTAAAGTTTCGGTTAAAAAAAATGTTTTTATCTGGATAAGTAGATTGGGACACCAATTTAGTCCCTGGACAAGTTTTTATTTTTTTTTTTAATTTCCTGAGTAATAAGGGCAGGAGAAGATTAGTAAAGGGAGGACTGAGTGGTAAAGGCAGGGGGACAGTGGAAAAGGCAATAAAGAGTGGTGAAGGCAGAGAAGATTGGCAAGGGCAGGGGAGATTGGTAAGGGCAGGGAAAAGTGGTGGGAGCAGGAGAAGGGTGGCAAGGACAGGGAAGAGTGGTGAAGCAGAAGAAGAGTGAGAAGCGCAGGGAAATGTCTGGGCAGAGAAGAGTGGTGAGGCAAGGGGAAGAGTGGTAAGGGCAGTGGAAAGTGGTCAGAGCAGGGAAGAGTGGTGAGTGCAGACGAAAGTGGTAAGAGCAGGGAAGACTGATTAAGACAGGGGAAGATTGGTGCGAGCAAGAAAAAGTAGTAAGGACAGGGAAGAGTGGTAAGGGCAGGAAAGACTGGTGAGAGTAGTGGACATGTGGTAAGGGCAGGAAAAAGTGGTGAGGGAAGGGGAAGAAGTGAGAGAAGAGGAAGAGTGATGAGGGGAGGGCAGAGTGGCAAGGGCAGGGAAATGCGGTAAGGACAAGGAAGATTGGTGATGGCAGGGGGAAGGTGGTAAGGTCAGGGAAAAGTGGAAAGGGCAAGGAAGAGTGGTGAGCGCACCGGAAAAAGTAGTAAGGGCAGGGAAAACTGGTAAGGCTAGAGAAAGGTGTTGAGGACAGTGGAGAGTGGTAAAATCAGGGAAATATGGTAAGGTCAGGGGAAGAGTGGTAAGGCAAAGGAAGAGTGAAGAAGACAGAGAAGAGTGATAAGGGCATGGCAGTGTTGAAGGTGGGAAAATAATGGTGAGTGCAGGAAGTCGGGGAAAGGCAGGGGAAAGACTGGTTAGGTCTGGGAAAATTGGCAAGATCAGGGAAGAGTGGTATAGGCAAAACTGAATGGCAATTAAATTAGCATTAACATGCATTGCAATATGCTGCAACCCATGTGTGTGGCCTTAATGTGTTGGGGTGCCATTCAAAATAAATGACACAACAATGTACTGAAACATGCATAGTGCAGTACTGTGCATTACAGTAATGTGTGCTGTATCATGCGTGTTATCACAACACAAAAGTGTAATCCCAGTCTGCGCAGGAGAAGGCTTTAAATGTAGAGGCGCAAGTAGTTTCCTGCAAAAATTAAATGAGTCAAACCAAAGAGAACATAGTTTTGCAAAATTTGGCCAGTGGCAGAGCAGATCTCCATTACTGACAACAGGGACAGGCTCTTAACATTTGATGAAAAAGTATATGCAGCAGCTAAAACCACCACCAAGATATGTTTTTAATAATCTGAAATTAGATTACAATTAACTAGAAAAGCATACCTTTTAGGTAGCCAGGGTACCTAAAAAGTCAGCTGTTCTAGTCAATTATAATCCAATATTATTATATGCTTGTGGTAAACATTTACTGTATATCAACCCATTTACAGTTCTTACAAATACTTAACTGAAATTAATTTTATTGTGGTGCTGTAGTAACATTAATTGTAAAAGAAAAAAAAATAATCAACAGCAAGCATATGCAAATATTCAAAATACTGTTGCTGAGGCCATCCATGAAAACTGCACTGTCCTGTAACACCACATACAACCTTAAGGCATGCTCCAAACCTGAAATCCTGTATTAGGGTTTTTTGTTTTCCATTTACCCTGCAAACCACATGAAAAAGACCATTTCTCCTCTGTATGATAGTTTTTAAAAACGTACATTGGTACATGTCCAACATAGCATCTCCTATTCCTTTTTTAACAATAGCTTGGAAATTTGCCCTACAAATGGCCAAAAATGACAAACAACTAAGCTTGCTGTCTAAATGAAAGTACAGTAATTCTCTGGTTAGGACAGCTAGGGCATGTATCCCAATCCATTGGAAATATACCTCGCCCTCTACTGTGAGTCACTGGATGAATAACATGATAATTATGGAGAAACTTACTCATTCTCTAAAGAAACAAGAAGCCTGCTTTCGCAAAATGTGCTTTTATTGGACTCAATTGACCTTCTCTGACAAGTACAAAGAACTAATGGGATCCACTTCTGTGTAGGCTGGTAGACAATGGATGCAGGATCTTCTTCCACTTCCAAACCTCTCCCTTGCCTTCTGCACCTCCTCTCCCCTTTTTTTCTTCTCTCTCTCCTCTCCCCCTTTCTATTTGACCCTTTTCATTCCCTTTCTCTTCTTCTTCTCTTTCTTCATAATATACTGTAAAACTGGTGGGATACCTTGCATCCTCCCACTAGCAACATGTTTTTTTTTCTCATACTAGTTAAAAGCTAGACATAGTTAAATTTCAGTTTGATCTCTCAGGGTCCTTTTTTTGGACAAATCCTCATTGGTCCAGTGTTGACAATTGCCTCTTGGTCCAAATATTCTACAAGATATCATATGACCTTTGTATATTTCCTACTGATGATGCCATAGAGGTCTTTTAGATGTTTGTCAACACTGCCATGTACGATGTTCTTGTTGTCACTATAAATAAAGCATTTAGAAAAAAAACTGACTAACAAGATTCTCCAACCATAGACATCAGTGTAATTCACGGCTAAAGTTTGGGTTCTTCAAATTCTAAGAGCATTTGCCATACTCCAGACCAGGTCACGTCATCGTTATTTGGGACACTTTTAACCACTTGAGCTCCAGAAAGATTTTATTCCCTTCATGACCAGGCCATTTTGTTTGCTATTTAGCACTGTGATACTTTAATTGGTAATTGAGCAGTCAAGCAATGCTGTATGCAAACAAAATTTCATATAATTGTTTTTCACACAAATAGAGCTTCTTTTGGTGGTATTTGCTCACCACTAGGTTTTTATCTTTTTGTGATATAAAGGAAAAAAGACCAACAAAAAAAACCAATATTTTTGCTTTCTGCTATAAAAAATATCGAATAAAACATTTTAAAAAATCTATTTTTTTTTTATAAATCCTGGCCAAAATGTACTCTGCTACATGTCTTTGAAAAAAATCCCAATAAGTGTATATTGACTGGTTTGCATGAAAGTTATAGCACCTACAAACCATGGTATATATAATGGATATTTTTTTATTTTTATACTATGATAGTATTATACACTGTCACTGAACTGGAAAGGGGTTAACATCTAGGGTGATCAAGGGGTTAAATGTGTACCTAACTATGTGTAATCTGTGCTTCTTTCACTAATAGATCTCTAAGTTCCTCATTCCTGCTTTGTAGAGATGAGAAACAGAGAGATTGTTCTCTTTGTGCAGCACTCTGTGTTGATTGCCAACACAGAGCTCTAGGCTGTGATTGTATACAGCCAATCTGGGGGTCCTGGCCGCTGTGTAAATCACATTGGGTGCCAGTCGGGGGGACATGTATGCGCGGGTCTTAAACCCAAAAGTAGGCAGTGAAGTATGCGGAAACCGCTTTGCCTACAGCAAACCTGTCCGCAATACATGGCAGGTGGGCAGGAAGTGGTTAAAGTGCTTGTAAAGGCTGAAGGTTTTTTACCTTCTGTGTGCAGAATCCTCCCCAGCCCCCCCTAATACTCACCTAAGCCCCCTTTCAATCCAGTGATGTGCACTGGAGTCTCGGCTATCCCGGGACTCCCTCTTCTTATTTGCTAAGACAGCACTGGGAGCCATTGGCTCCCGCTGTTGTTATTCATAGCAAGTGAGCCAATAAGAAAAGAGAGCAGGCGGAGCTGAGCCTCGGCTCCATGTGTGAATGGACACATGGAGCAGTGGGTGCCCCCATAGCAAGCTGCTTGCTGTGGGGGCACCCGACAGCAGGGAAAAGCCAGGGGAGCTGGGGGGACCGGAGAAGAGGAGGATCTGGGTTGCTCTGTGCAGCATGGCCCAACATTTTGTTACTTGCAATAAATGGTTCCTCCCAGTACAGGCTATTGAATTTGCATATGTAGGTATTAGAGGTGGTGGTGTTTTTAAGAGGATCTGCAATAGGGAAGTTTTATTTATATGTATATATACAGTATAAAATGTACTTTTATGAGTAATATTAGAGTTATGCCCTATTCCCTTTTTCAGTGACTCTTTGGACCTCATCCCCAGTTTTGCCACCTGTCCTATAAGTTGCCTTTACTAATTTTCATAGACTTTGTTTATTATCTGTCTTTGTGTTTCCTTTTCTCCCCTTGTTTCCTTACTTTTCCTCTTGTTCTTTATATTTTTTGTATGTTGAACTAGTTCATTCACTTGCCCACTAGATGTCATGTGTGTGCTATGAGCTACATCACCTACTGGACAGATTATAAAATTTTATCAATATAAAAATCTGGGCTATTGTACTACTTGAACACAGCAAAGGGCTTGATACCCAGGTTTTGGAGGGAACAACAAGTACCGAAAATAAAAGACTGGGTGGATAGGGTGGAGAGGACGTATAGAATAGAGGAACTGTATCATATGGAGGAAGATAAAATGGAGGGTTTCCATATAAGGTGGGAAAATTGGGAAAAATTTTAAAAATCAAACCTATACCTAGAATATGTGCAATAACTGTATTATTAAAAGTAATATCAAGTTCGGAATAGGAATTATTAAAAGGTAAATGCGAGAGGGGGGGGGGGGGGGGCAGGGTAATGTATACTGTCTGTTTTATTAGCATTTGTACATTTGATATGGAGATTTGAAAACAATAAAAATTTTCAAATTAAAAGAAAAAAAATGTATTATATGTTATAGTACCTGGGCCCATTTACTCAGCTGTATTTTAAAGCACACAAAAAATGCATGCGTCGTGGTTCACTGTAAAAAAGATAGTGTCCGTTTCTATCTGAACTCCACAGCGCAGCGTGTTTTGAAAAATACATGTGTTTTTTTCTGCGTTTTAGTATGTTGGGAGGCCCAAAGGAGTCATCAGCAGTGCGCGTAAAGGCATGTTTTGGCAACAGGTATTCACAAGACATGGTCAATGGCTGGTAACCCTATCTACTTCATTTTCTAAAGTCAAAAATTCATTGAAATTACAAGTCAAAATGCATCCCAACACACAAAGGAAAAGCAGGTTGAAACGTGATAATGCACCTACCTAACACTACAAAAACGCACCTCTACGCACACGCATAAACCCTTATAACAACCACCCCTAATTATTTCTGAAAATAGTTGTAATGTTATTATACCACTACCACCATTATAACACAAGGCTTTAGGAAATATATTGATTTTTGGGATCTTTCCAGCAGACGTTTAAAAAAGGTGCTTGAGTTGTGTTTTTTTACTGCTTCTCGATCGCATATCAATGCCACTCAAAATTATTAAAATAGGAAGTGGATGGAGGTGTACACACTACAGTGTCAGTGTGGCGAGGCAAAACAAACACTGCCTGCAGAGGCCAGCAGGTGCTGATGCTTTGCAATTTCCTTAATTCACTTTTATTGAAGCACACCACAAGCGTGCTGTAAATGCACTGTAAAAAATCTCATGGGGCTTTGAGAAACATTGCCTGACATGACTAGAATACCTGTGCAATGCATCCAAAATGCTCATTAATGCTATAGTTCTAGTAATGTGTGTTAAAGGCTGCTTTATAATTCAACACCTGTGTAATGTAGCCATTCACAAAAAGCCATTCATTTCATTGGGCTGTCGTACGCACAAGAAATGCTGAAGAGAAGTCCCTGACTCTCTTCCAAATGCACGCTGCACCAAACTGCATGGTACTGTGGCTCCATGTGGCTTGGTGAGTGCAAAAACATGTGCATTTGCATATGCATGGGGGTGCCATTGCAAATACTGTATGCCCATGTAAGTGCAAATACACACCCACACCACACTCTCTTGAAGGTATAAATAAAAAGCAAAAATTTTTACACATGTACAGGTACACACAGATACGAGCAACTATGCACATGTGCTGTACAGCTCGTCCTTGCATTTTATTATGCCATAAGATGAATACGATTTACCTGCAACTGGGTGAAACATGTTCAAGGGGGTTCTCCCATGGGTAGGAGAGCAAGCAGAAGCCATTTTTTACTATGAGGAACTCACTATAGTACATGCTGAGGCAGTGTTTGCACAGGTGCTATTTTGTTGTAGTCCTTGATGTGTCCGACAAGCCAGTATTCAACCCGACCAGCACCTGCCGATATTGTGGCCAATTGGCTGGGATAACAGATTGGGGTATTTGAGTGGTATCTATTTTATTTGGTTTCTGGTCTACTAAGCAATATATGATGTTCCTACATAAGTGCTTTGTGCAAGTACCTTTAATGGCACCGCCACACATCTGCTAATTGGCAGTGTGTAGGCAGGTGCAGTTAGCTAGTCATCCACAAGGTGGCTGAGTTCCAGAATTGTGTTTGGTTACAAAAAGTAACATCTTCAGGTGCTAGGCCCCATTAAGTTAGAGCCCTCCTGTTGTGATGTCATGGGTGAATCAGGACCCAGTTATAAGCCAGGTTGGGAGGAGCCCAAATGTGGTTGACAATGTATTGTAAAGTGACCCCCAGATTATAATTTATCACAAACTCATGCCTAATATAACCATGCCCACAAAATCACCACTCCACCACCCCCATTTTTAACACACTAGAAACAATCAAACACAGACTTTTGGAATAAAGACAGACATTTAAAGTATCAAGACAAAAAAGAAGTCACGAAGAATGTCACTCTTTACAGTTTTGTTGGGACACCTCACCGTAATTGTTGGTGCTTGCATCAGATTCATGTACCTTCATGTGTATTCAGGTACATGAATCTGTAGGCCGACACTGAGGTTGGAGAATACATAGTGCACACTCCTTCCTCAGTGTGTCCCCTCCCTGACTACTGCGCCCATCACACAGACAGACACATAGCCTAAGAGTTTTGGAGTGCAGTAGGCAGAGCCTGATGGGGAACTGAGAGACTAGTTCCCCATCAGGTCCACCTTCCTTTTGATTGGGAATGCATGGCAGTGGGCAGGTCATAACTGCTATTCAGTCCAAGAGAGGCTTTGAAATCCACCCACTGTTGTCCGTTGTCAACCAAAAAGAAGATGGACCTGATTTGGAACTACTAGTTTCTCAGTTCCTCATCAGGCTGTATCCATCCAACAGGTGCTGTGGCTGTGGTGCACCCCAAAGCACTTTCCAAATGCAAAAAAATGGTGCTGACATGTTTAAGTGCATTCTGGTGGGTTAACAACCCATTATAATAAATACCTTGGTAACGAGATGCCACAGACTGCAATAGTGTACAGTGCCCTGAAAAAGTATTCATATCCCTTGAATTGTTCCTGTTAAATTGTCACGTTACAACCAAAAACGTAAATGTATTTTATTGGGATTTTATGCGAAAGACCAACACAAAGTGGCACACATTTGTGAAGTGGAAATGATAAATGGTTTTCAAAATTTTTTACAAATAAATATCTGAAATGTGTGGCGTGCATTTGTATTCAGCACCTCTTAGTCAGTAGTCAATGTCTCTACCAGCTTTGTACATCTAGAGGTTGAAATTTTTGCCCATTCTTCTTTGCAAAATAGCTCAAGCTCCACAATTTTCAAGTCTTACCACAGATTCTCAATTGGAGTTAGGTCTAGAATTTGATTGGGCCATTCTAACACATGAATATGCTTTGATCTAAACCATTCCATTGTAGCTCTGGCTGCATGTTTAGGGTAGTTGTCCTGCTGGAATATGAATGTCTGCCCCAGTCTCAAGTCTTTTGCAGACTCTAACAGGTTTTCTTCTAAGATTGCACTGTATTTGGCTTCATCCATCTTCCCATCAATTCTGATCAGCTTCCCTGTCCCTGCTGAAGAAAAGCATTCCCACAATATGATGCTGCCACCACCATGTTTCACAGTGGGGATAGTGTGTTCAGAGTGATGTGCAGTGTTAGTGTTCCGCCACACATAGTGTTTTGCTTTTAGGCCAAAAAGTTAAATTTTGGTCTCATCTGACCAGAGCACCTTCTTCCACATGCTTGCTGTGTTCCCCACATGGCTTCTCGCAAACTGTAAATGAGACTTCTTATGGCTTTCTTTCAACATTGTTTTTTCTGTTGCCACTCTTTCACAAAGGCAAGATTTGTGCAGTGCACTCTAATAGTTGTCCTGTGGACAGATTCTCCCACCTGAACTGTGGATCTTCACAGCTCCTCCAGAGTTACCATGGGCCTCTTGGCTGCTTCTCTGATTAATGCTCTCCTTACCCGGCCTGTGAGCTTAGTTGGACGGCCATATCTTGGTAGGTTTGCAGTTGTCCCATACTCTTTCCATTTTTAGATGATGGATTGAACAGTGCTCTGGGAGATGTTCAAAGCTTGGGATATTTTTTTATAACCTAACCCTGCTTTAAACTTCTCCACAACCTTATCCCTAACCTGTCTGGTGTGTTCCTTGGCCTTCATGATGCTGTTTGTTCAATTATGTTCTCTAACAAACCTTCAAAGGGCCTCACAGAAAAGCTGTATTTATACTGAGATTAAATTACACACAGGTGGACTCTATTTGCTAATTAGGTGACTTCTGAAGGCAATTGGTTCCACTAGATTTTAGTTAGGGGTATCAGAGTAAAGGGGCTGAATACAAATGCATTCCCCAGTTTTCAGATATTTATTTGTAAAAAATTTTGAAAACCATTTATCATTTTCCTTTCACTTCACAATTATGTGCCACTTTGTGTTAGTCTATCCCAGGGGCGGACTGACCATTCGGGCATTGCCCGAGGGCCCGGGGTCACTAGGGGGCCTGTGAGAGGATCACTGTCCAGTGACAGTGTGGGGAGTGGAGAAGGAGGCAGTCTCAGATCCCGATCCAGAATTAGCTCACCTGTCACTCCCACGTGGGGGCAGAGTGAGTCGGGTGATGGGTCCAGACACTGTGCTGGAGATGGAGCCGGTGGGCAGTGGGTAGGTGAGAGGAAGATATTTATCAGGAACAAAGTTGGAGGTGATCGGTGCAGTGGAGGGACAGTGACAGCATCGATCTCCCTGCATGGATTTCAATGAAGCAGCTGAAAGCTGCGGGAGGGAGAGGCTTCCAGCTGCCTTGCTGAAATCCATGCAGGGAGATCGGTGCTGTCACTGTCCCTCCCCTGCACTGATCATCCCTGATTGTGCATCGGATTTTCCTCCTGGGCCCCCCCCCCCTGTGCTCCTCAGCCCCCCCCCCCCCCCACTCACAGGTCTCTGATGCTTCATCTTCTCTGACAGTGTCCAGCCCCTCCCCCCATCCTCCACGGCAGAGCACAGGAGAGAGAATCTGCTCTGCCTCCCCTGTCCAGACCAGCCGGAAGCTTTGTGATTCATTCTCTCTCCCTCTCCTCCCTCCCTCTCTCTCTCGCTCTCTCTCCACCCCTCCCCCCCCTCTCTCTCTCTCCCTCTCCTTTCATTATTTATCCTCCCTCCCTCCCCTCTTTTCATTCCTTCCTTCTCTCCTTCCAATCCTTCCCTCCCTTTTCTTCCTTCCCACCCTTCTTTCCTTCCTTCATCCATTCCCTCCCTCCTGTTTTTTCTTCCCCCCCCTAACCTTCCTTCATACCTTCCTCCCTCCATTTTTCTTCCCTCCCTCCATTTTTCCTTCCTTCATCTCCATCCCCTCCCCTTCATTCTTTCCTCTTCCTCCCCTCTTCATATCTTCCCATTTCTTCCGTCTCCATCCCCTCCTTTTTCTTTCCTTCCTCCCTTTCCTATTTATTTCCTCCCTCCTTCCTTCTTTCCCTTCCCTCCCTTATCATTCATAGCCTTAGGTCCATTCCCTTCTTCACTTCCCAATTCCCCTTTCTTCTATTCCTCCTACCTTCATCTCTCCTCCCATCCATTTTTACTCCCTACTTTCCTTCTTCCGCGCTTTTTCAATCTCCATCCATTCCTTCTCTATCTTATTTCCTTCCCCCTTTCTTCTTTCTCCTCCCTTCCTTCCTTCCTCCCCCCCACCCCTCCCTTTTCCCCTCATCTTTCTTCCTTCCCTCCCTCACTTATTTCTCTCCATCCCCTCCCTTCCCCCTTCCCCCTCCAGCCAATTTTTTTCCCTTCCTCCTTTCCTCCCCCCTTTTAATACCTTTCTTCCTTCTCTTCTTCTTCTTTCCTTCCTTTCAAATCCCCTTCCTATCCCTCCTTTTACTCTTTTTCCCTTCTCTCCTTCCCCCTTTTCCCTCCCCCCTCATTCCTCCCCCCTTTTTTTCCCCCCCCTACCTTCCTTTCTCTTCCCCCCTTTTCCCAATTCGTCTTCCACTTCTCCCCTATCTTTCAATCCTTCACACTCCTCCACTCCCTTCATTCCACATCCTTGTTCTATCATTTCTGCATCCCTCGCCTTTTTTCCCTTCCTTCCTTCCCCCCCCCCCCCCCCCCCCCCCCTATTCCCTTCTTCTTTTTTTCATTCCTTCCCTTTTTCTTCCCTCTATTCCAACTCCTTTTTTCTTCCTTCCTTCCCTCCTTCCTTCTCTTTTCCCTTCCTCCCCCCCTCCTTCCTCTCCTTTAACTCGTTCCCCCCTTCCTCTTAATCTCTCCTCCCTCCTATTTTCTTCCCCTCTCCTTCCCTTCATCCCCCTTTCCTTCCTCATATCCCCTTCTTTCCCTTTCCTCTATGAAATCATTCCTTCCCTTCCCTCCATTTCTTCCATTCCTTCCCTTTCTTCTCCTCCTTCCCTTTTAGCCTTTTTTCCCCCCCTTTTTCCTTCCTCTCCCTTCTTCTCCCTATCTAGTTTCCTTCCATCCCTTCCATTCTCCCTCCCTTCCTTTTTTTGAAAAAGTTCCACTTCCTTCCTTTCTCTCCACTCTCCCTTCCCTCCCATCCCCCCTCCCTTCCCCATCCTACTTCCCTCCCTCTTTTCTTCCTCTTGCTCACCCTCCTTCCCCTCAATTTCCCCTCCCTACTTCCCATTTTTCATTCTTCCTCATATTTTTTTTTTCTTCCTTTCTTTTCCCCCTCCTTTCCATTCCCCCTTCCCTTCCCCTCCTCCCCTTCCTCCCCTTTCTCCCCTTCCACCCTTCCTCCCTCCCCCCCTTCCCCTTCCTCCCTCCCCCTTTCTTTCCCTTTCCCATTCCTTTCCACCCCCATTTTCTCCTTCCCTTCTCCTGCTCTTTTCCTCCCCTTCTCTTACCTTCTTTCCCTTCCCCTTCCTTCCGCTCTCCTTTACCTTCTTTTCATTTTTTATCCTTTCCTCCCCCCCTCTCCTCTTCTCCCCTCTTCCCCACCCCTCTTCCCCCCTTCCTCCTTCCCCTCCCCCTCCCCCTTTTCTTTCCTTCCTTCCTCCTCCTGACGGCAATCCACTGGCCATCCGTAAATTAAATATGAAAAAATATATATGATAAAAATAATAAAACCATTAATATGTAAAAAAAAATCATAAAATTTGTGGGGGGTTTAAAAAAAAAAAAAAATAATACTAATAAAAAATGAAGAACTACTGACACCATACTATTCATACTACCTACCCGCCATACACCATACCACACTCCTCTCCCTGTACATACTAACCCACCGCCATACACAATCCGTAGGTCCGTCATCCCTGCAACATACTAACCACCGCCGTACACTCTCGCAACTCTCGCCTGTACCAGTCAATAACTACCCCACTCGTTCATACACAAACAACACTGTATACACCAATTCCATAATTTTATACCCGCCTCATTCTGGCCAAACTATATACACCATACTCAGATTAGGCTATATTTTAAATCCTACACCCCTTTACACCTACCCACGCCCTAATTTTTATAGCAATTTAAAAACACATCCCTCCACTCTCATCAGACCTTTCTCTCCTCTCTCTTCCCCCTTTTTTTCACCAATTCTCACTCCCACCTCTCTTTCACTTCCCCCACATGGCACATGGCAGCCATCTTTAAACCTGAAAGTGCCCAGTGGCTTTAACACTACGGAAAGAACCCAACCAAAAACATTCATGCAGTCTTTTCTGCATAAAATTTTAAAACTACCCAAAACCTTCTATGGAGCTGAGCTGCAATATGTAGGGTTAGGGTGTGTTGTGTGGGTGTGCTTGAGTGTAGGTGGGGGCACATAGGGGCCCCATTAATTTATCTTCATACTGCCCAGGGGCCCCATGAGTTGTCATAACAGAGTCCACCCCTGGTATATCCCATAAAATAACATTTACATTTTTACTGGCATGTAACATGACAAAATGTAGGAAAATTTATTCAAGGGTGTATGAATACTTTTAGCATCATCAAAGGCATTGTATGTGGAACACTCATAGTCCATGTTCATTCTAACTTTCAAAGCAGCTAAAGCATAAGTAGAAAAGCTGTCCCTCGTAATACACTGTTATAAATTACATTCTCCTGACATCTGCACTTGGTATGTTCTAATTACATTACATTCTGACCAAGGTGTTCATAGTTGCTGGTTGCTGTATACAGCCCCCAATTCCAAAAAAGTTGGGGCGCTGTGTAAAATCTACAAACAGAATGCAATGATTCACAAATCTCATAAACCTATATCTTATTCACAATAGAAAGTAGAAAACATCACATGTTTAAACTGATAAAATGTACCATTTGAAGAAAAAATAAGGTAATTTTGAAATCGAAGTCAGCAACATGTCCCAAAAAAGATGGGACAGGGCAACAAAAAGCTGGCAAAGTAAGTGGTACTAACAAATAGGAGCTGGAAGAACATTTTGCAACTAATTACATTAATTGCCAATAGGTCAGTAACATTATTGGGCATAAAAAGAGCATCTTAGAGAGTCAGAGTGTCTCAGAAGTTTGAACTTCTCCCAGTGTCTCAGAATGTCTCAGAGAGGTATCACCAATCTGTAAAAAGCTGTCGAACTATTTCAGGAGAGTGTTCCTCAACAAAAAAAATTGCAAAGACTTTAAATATATCATCATCTACAGTACATCATCAAAGATTCTAGGACTCTGAAGAAATACCTGTGAGAAAGGGACTAGGCCGAAACGTATTACGTGCCAGTGATCACTGCATTAATAACAATTACTCTATCCAAAATGTAAGAAAAAAATGTTTTGCTGTGAGTTCCACTTCAAAGTATAACTAAAGACAACATTGTCTTTAGATTTGGATGGATTGCTATGGGTTTAGAACCTTTGTCATTTTTTTGGTCTGTCCGTGTCCCCATTAGGAGAGATTTTCATTTTCTAATTGTCTTGATCAGCAATGTCACCAGGAAAGAAAAAGTAAGCAAATCCAAAATTTTGAGCTGCCACCAAAACACAAGTAGAGGGGAAAATCATCCAATGGACGGAGACACTTGTTTCCCTGTCAACTGTACAAAAACATGCCACAACAACCTGGATTTACAGTACCAACACACCCTTGTGGAAGGGGCCATAACTGCATGCAAAGCAGTTGGCACACAATGACGTAGTCACTAGACTTCAGTGGGCATGTTTGTAAATCAGAATGCCTGCCAAACATGAAATGCTGCACTGTAAAGTGCAGTTGCGGCAATGTGGGCAGACCTGAATGGCTGCCATGTAAATTTGTAGATTGGTGATCAGGGGGTGGTAAAAACGTGGATCAACTGATTGTTTTTACTACCCTTTTGCTACCAATGTGAATGATGTCCTAAAGAAACCCTGTTACATTGCCCTTTCAGAGAAAATGGCAGGGTCTATGTCAAGTCCACCCTATACTTACCTCTCCAGAGCAACTCCATGTCTTCTTTCCTGTTGTCAGAGTTTAGAGGGAGTTCTGAGAAATTTGACAGTGCTTGGACCTTGTGATCTATGCTTGAACACTGCAACATGAGATGAAACAACATGCAACCCTACTCCTGCAATTACCATGTATTTTACAGCTACAGAAGGAAAAGCAGCAGAGGAGTGCAGAGAAGCAAGTATAAGGCTGCATTCACATTGTAGGGTTTTGTGAATGCACGCATGTGTGCATTGTCCTGCCTCGTGCATAGGACAGCCCATTCATTTAATTGGGTTGAGCTGCCTGCGAAAAATGTGGCAAAATAGCTCAGGTACCTTTTGGAGTGATGAGCATTAAGCTTTTTTTTTTACTACACATTGTGCCACCTTTGAGGTGTCATTAACAAAGAATGAAACCGCAAGTGTGACATGCGTTAATCATGCATTTAGTACAAGTCTGCAAAATCACACATGTTCATGAAATGCGATAATGTGAATGCAGACTAAAATGGGCTTTACAGTACACAGACCTTATCACCTGAAAGGGCAAGACGACAGGGTCTTTTTAACTCCTTGATGATGGGTATACACATATATATGTGGCCTCGGGGAAGTGGGTTTTTTTATGTGGGGTGCTCAAGTGAGCACTAGAGGGGCAGAGCAGAGAGCTGGTGACTGACAGTCATTGGTTCTCTGCTCACTAAAGACTGGGAACCAAGCGATCAGGTTCTTTGACTGCTCAGTTCTCAGTCTTAGAAGCGGTGTGGGAGAGATGCAGCATAGGTCAATATAATTTTTGGTTTTCAGTACCCCATACTTCTCTTTTAACCACTTCCAGTCCGGACACTTTTACCCCCTTCCTGTCCAGGCCAATTTTCAGCTTTCAGTGCTATCACACTTTGAATGACAATTGCATGGTCATGCAATATGTACCCATATGAAGTTTTTTGAGATAGATAAAGCTTTATTTTGGTGGTATTTATTCACCACTGGGATTTTTATTTTTTTTGCTATGTAAATGAAAATATCCAAAAATTTTGAAAAAAAGTGTTTTTCCTATAACATTTTGCAAATAAATAGTATTTCATCATAAATCTTGGCCAACATTTATACCGTTATCTTTTTAGTAAAAAAAATAAATAACCCAAATTAGTTTATAACCAAAAATTATCATTTTTAAACTTTTTTTTTATATTATTATTTATGGGGTTTTTTTTCATACTGTCACCCTAGCAGTACAGTGTTTTTTTTTTTACACTGATTGCTTTTACACCCATAAAGGCTGTAAAAGCAATCATTTCTCCTTCTCTCTGGCTGCATTCTTGCAGCCATTGAGAACTACTGTGTGAGCTGTGATTGGTCACAGCTTGTCACATGGTACAAGGCTGTTGTGAATAACCTTGTACCATGTGACCTCTGTGATCATTCACAGATTTCACACGTAGTAAGCAATGATGTCAGAAGTGACATCTTGCTTACTACTCTGCATGTGATCACTGATTGGCCCATCAGTGATGACATGATCGGGACCTCACACAGAGGACACAGCGGGCACCGGATCCTGGGAACGTGCACAAGCAGGGTGTGGTGAGGCCGTATATAAACGGTCACCCAACCCTGCACTGCCACCCTCCAGCCATTTATATACATGGGCCAGACGGGAAGTGGTTAAGCACATTTTGTTTGTCAATTGTTGTGACTTAGATGAGAATCTAACCATATTTTATTTTAAATTACTGTAGAAAACCAGTTAATTCCAAAGGGTTCACATACCTTTTCTTGCCACTATGTATGTACAGTTTTACTAACACATGTCAAAGTTGCAATACTCTGTTCAGACGTTAAGGGAAGTATGGCTTTATAAAAAACATAAACATTATACTGAGCTAGGTGGATGCAGCAATGATCGGATACTGTATCTGACCCCTGCCACCTCGAACATTGAGAACAGAACAATCAAAAACTGCTGATCACTCAGTTCTCCTGTCCACTCTGAACAGAGAGCTGGTGACTTGTCAGTCATAGGCTCTCTGCTCTTCCCTTCCAGCACTCATTTGAGCGCTTGGCTATGGAGGGGATAGGAGCAGCAGGCTCAGCTTCTCAGCGGCTCGCCTAGAGGCTGAGCCATCTGCCGATCCAGCCCTCAGGTGGATCCTAACTTTAAAGTTGAGATCTTTTCAGAGCTTGAATCGGCTCTGTGATGTTAGCTGACAGTCGGTTGAAAACGGGTCACAGGAGTGCAGAACAAACTACATTCCTGTGATCGGCAGAAGAAGTATAGCCAAAATAGCTTTAGCTATACTTCTCCTTAAAGAATTGTTTTATCCTCCATCAGGGCTGCTATTAGAAAAACACGGGGCCCCATATAGCCAACCTGACAGGTTCCCCCCCCCCCCTTCAAAAAAAAAAAAGACAGTTTACTATGCCTCAGTTATGAATGAACACAGTGAGTGATTGATAATGATCACTCATTGTGATCATTTAGGAAAGGAAGGGGCTGGTAAATGTGACATATTTGCTGGGCTCTTCCCCCACTCTACATCCTGAAGGTTCCTATCGTGTGCTTTCAGCTGCTGGTGGGAAAGAGAGGAGGCAAGCTGGCAGCACTGAAGGGGTGGGGGGAACACAGGGGGGCCTGGGCAGCAGGGGGAAATGTATGGTGCAAGGGAGGGTGATGGGTGTGGGGGGGTGGGATTATTGTAACCGATCCCCTGTATGTCTGTCTCTGCAGCAGCTGAACACCAGTGGGAGAGGAGAAGCCAGTTTTCAGCTGCTGCAGAGTGAGCCATACAGGGTAACAGTTCCAGTAATTGCCCCCCACATCTGATTCACCCAGCTGCCTGGGCCTCATACAAGAGGATTGGTGGTAATGAAGGGGGTTAATGTACCAGCTGAGACTATCACTCAACAACCTTTTGTCTTGCCCTATACTACCAGGTTATAGCTTTCAGCATAGAGTTGCCACCTGATCCCTTTAAAACCAAACACATTAATTACACAGGGTCTGTGGCTGACCTCTTGCCTACCAGGCACTTTTACCCCCTTCGTGCCCAGGCAAATTTTCAGCTTTGAGTGTTGTTGCACTTTGGCAATTGCGCGGTCATGCAACATTGTACCCATGTGAAATTGTTATCTTTTTTTCAAATATAGCTTTTTTTGGTGGTATTTACTTGTCACTGGGTGTTTTATTTTTTGCACTATATACAAAAAAGAGCAAAACATTTGAAAAAAATAAAAGCTTTTCTTTGTTTCTATTATAAAATTTAGCAAACAGGTAATTTTTCTCCTTCACTGATGTGTGTTGATGAGGCTGCACTGATGAGACGGCACTGGTAGACATCGATGAGGAGGCACTGATAGGCAGCAGTGATGGGCACTGATAGGCTGCACTGATGAGGCAGCACTGGCGGGCATTGATGAGAAGGTACTGATGATGCACTGATATGCAGCAATGATGGGCACTGACTGGAGCGCTGCTGGGCGGCATTGATTGGTGCAACTGCTGGGCGGCACTGATCATCAGTGCCCTTATCAGTGCGGGTGTCTTCTGTGACATTTGCCGGTTATTGGCAGTACTTGCCTCGAGCTGTGACAGCGTGAGGAAAGTGCTGCTGATAACCGGCAACTGTATTTACTATGTGATCTGCTGTCATTGGACACAGCTGATCATGTGTTGAAAAGCTGCTGTGATTGGCCTTTTACCTAGTCATATGATCAGCTATGTCCATAGGACATAGTGATCACGGAGATCGCCAGGGGCGTGTTCTGGGAGGACATCATATGACCGCTCCCAGGACTGGACAACCGTGCTGTAGCCATCATTTGGCTATATTACGGTTGGCAAGTGGTTAACGGAGAAGTACAGCCAAAGCTCTTTTGCCTGTACTTGTTATTCATTGGACACAGCTGATCACGTGGTGAAAGGCTGCTGTGATTGGCCTTTTACGAAGTCATGTAATCAGCTATGTCCATAGGGCACAGTGATCACTCACAGCGCCAGGTGCGCACCGCTGGGGACGAGTGGAGGGCACATTCTGGGAGGACGTCATATGGCGCCCTCCCAGAACTGGACAACCGCGCTGTAGCCATCATTCGGCTATAGCGCGGTTGTAAAGCAGTTAAGATGGTAATTAAACTCTGTGCCTTATGTGTATTAAATTAGCCCCAGAACCTGTGGAATTAATGTGTTCGCTTTTAAAGGGATAAGGTGGCAACCCTAAGGCTCCATGTACATGAGCCTACCCTGACCGCCGGAAAGCGCAAATCGCGGCAACCGCTTTTTTGCCTTGTTTTGTGTTTTCCAGCGGTCAAAACGATCCTATACTGAACGCGATCCTTCCATGTTCAAGAGAGGGAGGTTCAACCTCACCTAAACGCGGCAGCGCCTAACCTCTGGTAAAAGCCTAAGTGTACATGGCTTTTATGGAGTCGAGTTTAGGAGCTTTGGCAAAAAAAATGCCTAGAGCTCGTAAACTGGAGTTTTAGCAGCTGCCCGTGTACATGGAGCCTAGAATTCATGTGCAGCACTACAATATGCTATACCCAGCAATACAAGAAGATACATTGCACATAACAGGAAGTATGAAGACAGCCACAAGCCGAGACCGCTGTGCTCACAGCACAAGAATGCAGCAATGTAGAGGGCACCTGAACTGTACAATGTTGCAGCATGACATCACTTCTATAATCCCCAAAGACTAGACTGCAGTGTCTGGCGAAAGGAATGCGGACAGCGGCACTCCCGTTCGCCAATCACAGGCCAGAATACGTAGAGCTGGGAAGGAAGAGGCGGGGTTTCTTTCCCAGGGTCTTCCGAGTTGGTCAGAAAGGCAGGTGACGTCAGCACTAAGGCATGTAGAATCATACGGAGTGCGGAAATAGTGAGCGAATACCGGGTGCTAGAAGGGTGTCGTACGGAATTATCACCGAGTCCAGGAGTCTGTCCATCCGGGCACCATGAGTGGATTCCGACAACAGAATGTGGAGGACTTCTATGAGATGGGAGGAGCTTGGAAGGTGAAGTGACTAGAAAGTGTTCTCTATGGTGTATTAATGTGGACTGATTCCTCCTGTTTCCTTATCTAGGCTGGTGTTGTGTCAGTGGGTTCAACCCTTCCTGAGTTGACAACTTGGTGTTAGGTAAAAGATCTAGGAGGCGCAGAGTACCCACTGCCATGCATTTCCTTTAGTATGGGGGTGGGGCTAGAACCCCTGTCAGGTTCAGTGCAGGGACTGGTTTTCATGTCTGTTTAAATGAGTGGGATGCCTATTATTATTATTATACAGGAGTTGTATAGCACCAATAGTTTGCTCAGCGCTTTACAATATAATGGGAGACAATACAGCAACAATACAGTTCAATACAAGAGGGATAGGAGGGCCCTGATCCTGGGAGCTTACAATCTAAGAGGCCTAGCACAGTCCTGAAAATGTGTGAGCTTTAATCATTTACCCTCCAGAGGATTTACCCCCCTTCCTGACCAGGCCATTTTTTTGTGTTATGGCGCTGCGTTACTTTAACTGACAATTGCGTGGTCGTGCAACACTGTACATAAATTAAATTTGTCATTTCCCCCACAAGTAGAGCTTTCTTTGGTGGTATTTGAGCGCCTCTGTGGTTTTTATTTTTTGCGCTATAAACCAAAAAAAGATCAAAAATTTTGAAAAAAACCCTATATTTTTGACTTTTTTCTATGAAACATATACAGTAAAACAAAATTAAAAATCAAATTTCTTCATAAATTTAGGCCAAAATGTATTCTGCGACATGTCTTTGCTAAAACAAAATCCCAATACATGTAAATTAATTAATTTACGTGAAAGTTATAGCATCTACAAATGGCGGTATAGATACTGGGATTTTTTTTTTTATACTAGTAATGGTGGCGATCAGCGACTTATTGCGGGACTGCAGCGTGCATTCTGACACTGGGTGGGAAATAACTGCCACTGACATCCCCAGTGACACTAATACAGTGATCAGTGCTAATAAAAAGCACTCACCCATACTAATGGCACTGGGCAGGAAGGGGTCAACATCTGGGGCAATCAAAGGGTCAACTGTGTGCTGTGTGTATGTTTTACATCATGTGCTGTGCTGTGTTTTACTACGGTGACATGCTGTTTTGTATTTCTCTGCTGTGCAGAGAAATACAAAGCAGCATGTCCTTGCTGACAGGAGAGAGACCTGTGTTGTTTACACACAGGTCTCTCCCCTGTCAGCTCTGCCTACAGTCCCAGCTGAGAATTGCCAATCGGGACCCGGTGACTGACATGTCCAGCAGCCAATAGCAGTGCATTTAGGGTGGCGCGAGCGCTCCCCCTATTCGGTAATGCAGATCACATATATTTACGTGACTGCCTCCCTGTAGCAGTACTTCTATAGGACAGCGGGCAAGCAGTTAAAGTGTTGCTAAACCCATGTCCCTGCATTCACTATATCTGGTCTCCCACAATACACAGAACATGGAAATGCAAATATTTTATATTTATATTTAAATATATAAACTGCTAAATACCTTTTCTCATCAGCAACCTTGTGACTTCTATCAGTGCCGAGCAGAGCACTAGTTAATCTTGTAGGAGGAGTTTTCATTCTCCCCTGACTTTCCTTTGGTGCTGCATAACCCCTGACCCTCTGGACAGCACTGATTGGCCCTGTGCTGATCACATTCACTCTCCCAAGAAAAAAAAAAAAACATACACAACAAACTGAGCATGTGCAGTTTGGCCCCAAGGCAATGTTCTATCAATGTTCTATCAGCAGATGCATTGTGGACAGTAGAAGAAGGGGAGGATCAGAGAAGACAGAATCAAACAGCCTTTTTACACAATGCAGAGGATTAACCCCTTAGGGTCCACAGTGAGTATAACAATCATGCTTTACTGCATATACAGACTGATTTTACTGTTGTGGGTTTAGTAACACTTTAAAGGGGAACTAAAGTCCTGCTGTTACTCACAATGAGCAGGCAGGCTCTTTATTGCAGAAGAGTCATGCAATGTCTTTTCTGCAGTAAAATCCACCTACCTGCCTGTTCTCAGTGGTCTCTGAAATGCAAACTGAGCTGTGTATGCGTAGCTCAGCTTGCAGTGCAGGTACATTCCCTGTGTCCTGGAACAACTGACTCCTGCTCATGCATAGGGATGATGTCATTCTGAGCCAGCCAATGAAGACAGTGGAAGAACGGCACACAGGAAGATGCCAGCAAGGAATGTTGGAAAGGTAGGTAAAGCTCACTAGTTCCACTTTAAAGCTGAAGTCCAGGCCCTCTATCCCCATGACCATTGTTTGTACATTCCCCAATCTCATTTTTAGTAAAGCAAGCTGCGATATGACAACATCAGTGCTTGCTGCAGTGGGAGAAGGTCATATGACGTCATCCCAGAACAAGAGAGCTCCCAACCGTCTGTCATTTCCTTAAACGGCGGGCGGGAGGAGGTTAAAGAAGAACTCTTGGATGGTGATTACATTTTCACAGTAGTCCAGCATAGTCAGGGAAAACCGCTGACATTAGTCAAAACTGTGTATAAAACTCACTGTTTTAAAGCTGTGATGTCATCATTCTGCTCTGAAAGTTTCTCAGTCTCCACGGTTCGGGAGGAGGTGTCTCAGAAGTGGCAGTGTCACTTCCTGTTAGTGCTCGTCACCACTTACTGAGACTACACATCCCAGCATTCCCTGGGATATAGAGTCTGTGTGGGGAGCAGGGTGGATTTGATTTAAATCAATTGATTTAAATCACTAGTGAAAAGGCTCGATTTATATTATAATTTTTAAGGAGCAACTGTCATCTGTCCCGCAGTGGCTCCTCCCCTGACCCGCTGTTGACTCACCAACAGTCGCATTCACTTTAATGGGATGGCTGGTGATGCGGCAGTGACACAACAAGGTGAGGGACGTGGCAGCAGCAGGTGAGTGGATGCCCGCTAACAGGCGCTGCCATGATGGATCTAAAATGACAGGTGCTCTTTAAATGTAAGGAATCCAACTCATTCTCACTAGTAGTTAGAAGCTTTAATATCTGCAAGTCAAATGAAGGTTTCCTTTTTAGATTAATAAGCTGTCAGGTTAGTAAAACAGCGATATCAGAACCGATTTTAGGTTAATCACACATAGCTGGAGAACTACGCAAATTCTTTTATTTCATGTTTTTCTCATGGTTACTGTGAAATTGTGTGAATGCATCAATGCAGTGCATGTTATCTCAGCTTGCAGAGCTTGGATTCATTGAATGAGTTTACCAAAAATGTAAATATTGCAAAATATACAGCCTCATGCTACATACCTATTCATGCTGAATAAATTAAATTATTAATGTATCTTAAATAGAAAACTATCTTTAGATAGATTTTTACTCCAAAAGCATTTTATTAAAATAAATTTGATAAAAATAAAAAAAAAAATCTGATTTAAATAAACAAAAGCCGATAAAAATTAAAAAAATCAGATTTTTTTTTAAATCATCAATTTTTATCCACCCTGGTGGGGGGGACTGTGGGAATGTGTGTAATAGATCTGAAGTATGCTACATAGCTTCTTCAGTCTGCACCCGCCAGTATCGCTGTGCCCTGCTTTGCTCTCATTTTATGACAGTACATTTCACATTGTTTATCATAGGAAGCTGATGTGACAAGTCTTGCTTTCTCTGAACTGAACACATCATGGTCTGCCAGTGAAGTGTCTGGGTGGATCAGACCGGGAGTCTGCGTCTGCTGGGTCCACCCACTGCAGTGAGCAGCAGCAGCATCATTATGTGTCCCTCCCCTGCCTCTACTAAAAAAAACTACAGAGGGGATTGTGCAAGATCGGTGGCTGAGGGGATAGAGGGCACATCAGCCACCAGTCTTGTGAACAGGATGTCTGACAGGCAAGAGAACTGTGCACTGTAAGGTGAACAGATTATTTAAAGGTATGGGAGCACCTGTACTAATATGTAGTAACATTTCTGCCCAGAGTTGTGTTTTAATTTTTATGAAATCAGCCCCTTGTTGATGGTAGATCTAAAGGAGATTGTACAAGTGTATGGCCACCTTTAGACTTCTGGCCTGGTCCACTCATTGTGCTGCATAGGTAGACCAGGATTCTGATCCATTCCAAACACACCCACAGTCCCACCCATTCAGACTGTACATCCCAGGACATGATGAGATTTGTAATCTTAAGAAGTGGGGACAAACACTGAGGTCCTGTTCACACCACGCGTAGCTGGAACTTGTGCTCCCACTCGCAATTCTTTTTGCATGTTTCTCATGTAGAAACTTCTGTCACACATAGGGCAGCCCAATTACTTGAATAGGCTGCCCTATGCACAATTGGCATTACAAGGTAGCTCAGGGACCAAATTTTGGCCCTGAGCCAGGAGCGATTTTACAGTCGAGTGCATTTTGTCATGATTTTCGCACAAAAATCGTGCCTCAAGATGAATGGCACCCAAATGCGCGTCATGTGTTTTTCTGCTATATTGAATCATGGGCAGGATCGTGTCAGTTCTGCCTACAATTCTAAATTGCACATATGTGAATGGGGCCTAAAGCAGCCCATAGATGAGTTTTGTTGTTTTCATTCAACCAGCAGGTTGAAGGAAAATAATGACTGTTTCCCAATCCAAATGTTAATTGTGGGTGGAGAATCCTCTTCACGGAGCCTCCTCTTCGTAGTCTGATAGCAGGTAGACTTCCTTGCCATTGGAATACACTGATCAGTGCTGCCGACTATAGCCTGCGGTGCTGATTGAGCAGGAAAAACCCAACAGGGTGGTTTAACAGAAGTCGGTCAGTCAGTTGAGATCTGTACAACCAAAGTGCCCATTCTGATATCCATTCTGAACCGGCCGAATTTCGATCCTAACTCCCACGGGGCTATTCTACAGTTTTAATCACCATCCTGGAGTTCTTCTTTAATGTTCAACTTCAGGAATAGGAAAAAATTCTCCTCTCAGTAGGGCTGCCCCTGCAGTGCAAGGGTTAACTGTTCATTTAAATCTAGGGATGGGAAGAGCAGTCTTACTTGATGCTCCGCTAACCTGTCAGACTGTGCTCCCCTGTGCTCCATCAGTGGACTGTCCCTTGGTGTCATCATTTCCATTGTAGGGCCATGCATCGGTCTTGATGATGTCAGGGGCAGGAGAGGAGGGGCTGCAGGGACTGGTCTTGCAGCACAGAGGATGCATTATGTAAAACTGAAAATAAATGGTAAAGGAAATCCTCTTGCGCTTAAATGTAGTAACCTATATGGACCAGCTGCCGGCACCCAATACTGAACCTTACACAGTAGTCAGAGAATATGAAATAAATATGGTGCAGCGCAATAAACGTACCACAATGATATATACAAAGCACACATAAATTATATATCAGCAAATGTAACGTGCTCATAATAGTAAACATGCAACCTAGTGGGTGATAAATCCTATAACAGCTTAATAAATGTGTGATGACTATTCAGTAGTCCTATAAGAATAAATATGGCTTGATAGGTAGACCTTGCTGGTGATCAAAAAAAGTGAAGAATATCAATCCTCTCAGGACAGTTCATAAGTGAACAATAGTGCTCAACTTAAGTGGAAAAAACATGCATGTGATAAAAACGCATGAGCAATCTGGTGATGGTGTCCACACACGCCTTCTGTGGCTGAATTGCCCCCTCACCTTGGATCAGTGACCCAATGGGCCCTTATGCCTTTAAGACCACAATAAGATCTTTATCCAAGGATTGGTGCCTCTGCCCCGTTCTTATGGACTCTCCAATGGACCCCTCACTGGCGGATAGGTATACAGGACCCTCTGAATACTACTTGTATACCTATCCACCAGTGAGGGGTCCATTGGAGAGTCCATAAGAACGGGACAGAGGCACCAATCTTTGGATAAAGATCTTATTGTGGTCTTAAAGGCATAAGGGCCCATTGGGTCACTGTTCTAAGGTGAGGGGGCAATTCAGCCACAGGAGGCGTGTGTGTGGACACGATCACCAGATGGTGAGGAGTTCTAATCAGGTAGTTGTAGCGTGCAAGACTACTGAGTGGAGGTGGAGTGGAATAGAGAAGTTTTCAATTCCCCTGTGATCCCTGGATGAGCTATCTACACATAAGGATCCGATACAGAGGAGATTAATAGCCTTTTGGCCCTGTGTGGGTCAGTGCGGGGAGGTGAGCAGGCACTGCTGCCATTTGAGGATTTGTGCACTAGAAGTGAAGATCACTTTTTCCACGAAGTTTCACTTGCATGGACTTTATTTAATTTTGATTATTCACAGATGGTGATCGTATATTTGTGTGTTTCACAGTTATATAATAATTTGACAAACAATTTTCTTATATTCACTTGGTATTATTGTCATTATCATTTCACGGTTTATCCAATTCGCACTGATGTATATATGTATATGAGCTCTTTCTCCCTACGTCTTCCAGGACAGCCATCTGAGACCTTGGGCTCCTCCCTCTGGATCAGGAAACACACCATCCCACATGGCTTTAAAAGGCGGGCCTCCGGGCCTCACATCCAGTTTTTTTTGTGTTTCCTGAGCCGGAAGGATGCACGCCGTAGGAGCCAGGGTGATCCTCGCACCCTCAGGAAGGCTGGCCTGGAAGGGTGTGGTGCGGTCTGTACCTCCGTCCCCGGTGCCTTCCACGTGGTGGGGCTGGCATCTGGTGGTGTCCTTCAGGCCCAGGTGGGTAACCGGCGCTGCCGCATGTCACTGGGGCTTGCCCCGATCGTGGCCTCTCCTCTGACCCGGCATTCAGTTGAATGTGCAGAGGAGAGGCGGGACTTCCGGTTGGGCGCGGCCTTGCGTTCCAGCAACCGGAAGTAGCAGGGCGGATGCGCTCTACAGGCCGGAAATCCGCCAGTGACGTCAGCGCCGGGCGCCGGAGACGCGGCTCCGATCTCCAGAGGCGCAGGCAGCACCAGGGGAATTAAAAAGCCGGTGGGCGTGCGGAGCGGCGGCGCTGTCTCCACGCCAGGGGGACGATGGAAGCAGGACCTTCTCAGGCTGACCCCGGTACCGGCTCCTCCCAGGTAAGCTTGGGGAGGCTCCCCTTTATGCTATATTCCTGGGGGGGGGTTTTTTAGGAGGTCCCTTAAGTCCCCAAGTTGTGGGTGTTAGGGCACGCTGCAATTTTTTCCACATTACTGGATGCAGTGGGGGTCCTGGGATATTGTTCCTCTCAAGTGCCTAGTTCTGTTTTTTTTTTTTTTTTTTTTTTTGTCATTTCTTCTTTAGACTAAAACACAGGACAGGACCCCAGTACAGGCCCTAAAGAGGAGATGTGCAGTGTGTGCGGCCAAGTTAGGCGCAGGATATGAGAAGCCTTTATGCCGCAACTGCATTGATAGTCTTGTTAGAGACTAATCTTTTACAACATGCCATAAAGTTTTGTCCTCTATTAAAGAGGATATGTCGGCAACTTTTCAGGCGTTTAGGTCCCTTCTGGATAGGGTTCAGTCTCCTTTGGAGATTGGTTCGTAGTCTGCATTGGGGGTCATGCCCTCCCGGCAGGTAGTTCCGGAAGAGGAGGAGGAAGATATTCCTCGATCTCGGACATCCTCCCAGTTAGGTTCAGGGTCCGAGGAGGAGGAAGCCCCCACCTCTTCAGGCTCTAAGTATAGATTGGCCCTAGAAGAGGTGGACGAGCTTTTGAAAGCAATTTATGAGACTCTGGAGATAGAGGAGGAAGAAGTGACCTTGTCGAAGCATGATCTCATGTATCAGGGGCTTCATGCTAAAAAAGCCAGAGTTTTTCCGGTCCATAGTTCCTTGGTTGAAACTATCAGACAGGAGTGGGAAAGCCCGGAGAGGAGGCCCTTCTTTTCCGGTGCCCTAAAGAGGAGATTCCCCTTTGACGAGGACCCCTCGCAACCCTGGAAAGAGGTTCCAAAATTAGACGCCCCTTTGTCCAGGATTTCGAAAAGGACGGATCTGGCCTTTGAGGACATGGGGGCCTTAAAGGACCCTATGGACAAGAGGGGGGAAGTTTTGTTGCGAAGAGCCTGGGAATCCTCTTCAGTCAGTTTGAAACCTGCCCTGTCGGCAACTTGTTTGGCCAGAAATTTGGAGTGCTGGTTAGCCCAACTACAGAATCACCTAGCGGCAGGAACCTCGAGGCAGCAGATCCTAAAATCACTACCGTTGCTTCTGAAAGCGGCAGGGTTTTTGGCGGACTCCTCGGCAGAATCGGTCAAGCTTGCGGCCAGGTCTTCAGCCCTGGTTAACTCTGCTAGGCGAGCTTTGTGGTTAAAAACCTGGGCGGGGGATTCAGCGTCCAAGTTGCGTTTATGCGCGTTACCATTCCTGGGGGATAACCTTTTTGGCCCAGGCCCCTAGAACCCAAGTGCTTCAGCCAAAGAAGCATTGGACAGGGCATAAAAAACAGAGGCCGGGGAGGGATATTATTCAATCCTCCTCAGGGATCCTCCAAGCCCCAATGACTTGGATGGCCCGGTAGGGGGAAGGTTGGGGTCCTTTCTCCCTCAGTGGGCTTCTATATCCCCGAGCCCCTTCATTTGGAGCCTGATTCAGGGAGGCTACAGGATAGAGTTCGGGGACTGCCCTCCAAACAGGTTCTTGGTTACAGATCTCCCCAGGGACCGCAGGAAGTCTCAGGCGTTATGCGGTCTTATAGGGGAATTGGTGGACCAGAGAGTTCTGGTGCAGGTGCCTCAGAACGAGCGGGGTTCAGGGTGTTACTCACACGTCTTTGTGGTGGGAAAGCCTTCAGGAAAATTCAGGTTAATCCTGAATCTTCGCTCCCTAAATCAGGCCCTAACATACAAACGCTTCAGAATGGAATCGATATATTCGGTAAAGAATATCCTGTTCCGGGGGTGCTTCATGGCCACAGTGGACTTGAGAGATGCTTATTTTCACATTCCCATCCACCAGGCAAGTCAGAAGTTCCTGAGGTTGGCCATAAGGATGGGGTCGCAGACCTTCCATTGGCAGTTTCGGGCCTTGCCCTTCAGTCTAGCATCAGCTCCCAGGATCTTTACAAAGGTTTTAGCAGAAACTTTGGTTCCCCTGAGGCTGAGATCAATCTTGGTGGTTCCTTACCTGGACGACTTGCTTTTGGTGGCCGGGTCTCGACAACAGTTGCTCGAGCACCTAGCAGTAGTCCAGAATCTCCTGCAGGGTCTGGGCTGGCTTATTAACAGGGAAAAGTCGTCTCTGGTACCCGCACAGAGGGTGGTTTACCTAGGGTACGAGATCTCTTCTGTAGAGGAAAAAATTTTTCTGCCACGGGATAAGTTCGAGAAGATGAATCGGGTGTTGTTAGGGTTGCAGTGCAACCTGCCTGTTTTGGTGAGGGGGGTCGCAGGGGCAGTGGGTCTTATGACATCCTGCTTTCCGGCGGTTCCATGGGCGAGATTTCACCAGAGACCGCTCCAGGCCTTCTTGTTAAAGGAACGGGACGGAAAATGTCTCAGAGCTGGAGCGGCAGGTCCGGCTTCCGTCCAGAGTCAAGAGATCTCTGTGGTGGTGGCAAAACGGAGAGAAACTTGACCAGGGGTCTGGATTGGAGGCCATCGGATCCACTCATTGTAACCACAGACGCCAGCAGTTTTGGTTGGGGGGCTCATCTACAAGGGAGAACGGCCCAGGTGAGGTGGTCCCAGGAGGACTCCTTAAAGCCCTCAAATCAGCGGGAGCTGTTGGCGGTCGGGAAAGCCTTGGAGGTTTTTCAGGTAGGCTTGAGGGGCCTTCATGTACAGGTTCGTTCAGACAACATGGCAACGGTAGCTTATGTGAACAAACGGGGGGGGGGACAAGGAGTCCTTCGCTGCAGAGGATCGCGGGCGATATTCTGACCTGGGCAGAACAGAATCTGCGTTCAATTTCGGCGGCGGATACACTTAAAGGGTTCTCACAATTCGCTTGCGGATTTCCCCAGGTGGGGGAAACCGGAGGTGGATCTTTTTGCGTCACGGGAGAACAGGAAGGTCGACCAGTTCTTTACCCTAAACTCGCGAGAGCAGAGCTTGGGGATAGACGCTCTGACGACCACCTGGAATTTCAGGCTGGCCTATGCGTTCCCTCCAATCAGGCTGATTCCGGCGGTCCTGCAAAAATGTTTAGAGGAAAGGTCGGATCTACTCTTGATCGCTCCTTTTTGGCCGAGAAGGCCATGGTTTTCCCTACTGAACAGGCTGGCATCAGCTTGCCCGTATCCCTTGCCGGAAAGGGCAGATCTGATTGCGCAGGGTCCGCTCTTACATCCGCGAGTCAAGACGTTACGATTGACGGCCTGGTTCTTGAGGAACAGATCCTCAGAGCCAGGGGGTTCTCTGATCAGGTAATAAAGACTTTGGTGGGCTGTCGCAAGCCGGTAACCAGAGTCATTTATTCTAAGGTCTGGAAAAGATTTGCCTCGTGGTGTTCGGACCGACCAGGGCCCCTGGACATTCCGATGGTTTTGGACTTTTTTCAGGAGGGGGCAGATAGAGGACTCTCGATCAGCACCTTGAAAGTACAGGCTTCTGCTTTGAGTGTTTTTTTGCAGTGCTCTTTGCAACAAAATCCCTTTTGTAGTTGATTTTTTTTAGATCTCTCTCTCCAGGGCTAGGCCTGCTAAGGTGGGAGGTTGTCCGAGTTGGGATCTGTCTCTGGTCCTAAGGGCTTTGGTTCGAGAACCTTTTGAGCCTTTAGAGGAGTCAGCTTTCAAGTTTTTGACCTTAAAGATAGTTTTTTTTGGTAGCAATCACATCGGCCCGTAGGGTGAGTGAGCTACAGGCGCTCTCAATTAGGGAGCCTTACTTGACCATTCTTAAGGACAGGGTGGTGCTTAGGACTGATCCGGGATTCCTTCCTAAAGTATCCTCCTCTTTTCACAGGTCGCAGGATATTGTTCTGCCGACCTTTTGTTCTTCCTCTGAAGGTAAAGAGGAAGAAAGCCTAGGTTTGCTGGATGTAAAGAGGAGTCTTATAATTTATTTAGACAGGTCCAGGGAATTTAGGAAATCGGATTCCCTTTTTGTGTTGTTTTCAGGGCAGAGAAAGGGGTTAGCAGCATCTAAAGCCACGATAGGCAGGTGGATTAGGCTGGCTATTGGGGAATCTTACAAGGTCTTGGGGATTCCGCCTCCTTTTGTTAAGGCCCACTCAACTAGATCCTTGGCAGCGTCCTGGGCGGAGAGGGCCGGGGCTTCGCCGGAGGAAATCTGTAAGGCAGCCACTTGGTCGAGGTTTTCCACCTTCGTGAAGCATTATCGCTTGGATATCCTGTCAGATAAGGAACAGGCGTTCGGACGCAAGGTCCTCCAGGCGGTGGACCCACCCTAAGGGGGTAAGTTCTCGTTTATCGTCTCAGATGGCTGTCCTGGAAGACGTATGGAGAAAACCAGAGTTAGACTTACCGGTAACTCCTTTTCTACGAGTCTTCCAGGACAGCCGGTAATTCCCACCCTTCTAATGTACAACCGAGAGAGTTAAGGTTGACTGCATGAAAATTGTATTTACCTATATTTGTGTCTTTCAGTGGCTTCCGCTAGTTCTCTTTTAATAACTGGATGTGAGGCCCGGAGGCCCGCCTTTTAAAGGCATGGGGGATGGTGTGTTTCCTGATCCGGAGGGAGGAGCCCAAGGTCTCAGATGGCTGTCCTGGAAGACTCGTAGAAAAGGAGTTACCGGTAAGTCTAACTCTGGTTTTCTCACAGAGCACTAATTGTTAGGTATAATAGGCACTTTAGTATTTATTTATTGATAATTATTTTATAGCGCTTCACTAAATTGTTAACACATTTGATCACCAGATTGCTCATGCGTTTTTATCACATGCATGTTTTTTCCACTTCAGTTGAGCACTATTGTTCGCTTATGAACTGTCCTGAGAGGATTGATATTCTTCACTTTTTTTGATCACCAGCAAGGTCCACCTATCAAGCCATATTTATTCTTATAGGACTACTGAATAGTCATCACGCATTTATTAAGCTGTTATAGGATTTATCACCCACTAGGTTTCATGTTTACTATTATGAGCACGTGTTACATTTGCTGATATATAGTTTGTGTGCTTTGTATATATCATTGTGGTACGTTTATAGCCCTGCACCATATTTATTTCATATTAAGTAAAACTGCTTTTCCTGATCCCCTAGATGTAAATAGCATCTCCACTGCAAGGTAGGATTTTTACTTTCCTAGGAGTTCAACGTTAATGCATCCATGGTGTGAACAAACTCTCTGGAGCCATGCCAACCATTCCTTTATGCCTCGTAGCCACAGATGCACCCAAAGCCCCTGGGTCACAGCACAGATGCAGAAAGGTGTTTCAGGCAAGTGGGCCATCATCATTGTGGTGCCTGAAAACCATAGCTTACTTGGGGAGCAACAAAAAAGGTATATAAAAGTTCATGGTATTGTGAATTAAAAGGAATCAGAAGTCACTTCAGTAAATCCATGCAAAGCAATGAAGACTTCTTAAAGCGATATGAAAGTCTAACTGGAAAAGAAAAAACATTTTACACATTGTGTATAATCTGTCTCCTTGAATGTTTTTATGTGTTTTTCTTGCGGTTGTTCCCACAGCCACTGTCTCCGCCTATGTTTGTAGGGGTCTCCTTCAGGTAGCTGCTGCTAAAGGAGACACCAGCGCGTTCTCTTCATGCCAGGGCTGTGTGCGTCCAGTGTTTAGCAAGCCACTCTCCTGCTCCATCCTCCCAGCTCCTGACAGTGAGTTGCAGGAGCCAATCACTAGCCAAACTTCACCTCTCCCCTCTACTGCCAGGAAGTTTGTGGAGGGGTGTGGCTTGTTAGAAGACCTTGCAGCTTTGAGAGGGACACCAGGTAAGTGTTTGGAGATGGGGTAGGACAAGTACTGGAGCATTATTTTACCTTTTCAATGTATTAATGGAAAAAAAGTGATTGTAAAGCTTGATTTTTTTTTTTTCTACAATAACAAACATTCTATACTTACCTATAGGGTCCCCTGCTGGTGCTCCTGGCTCCTCCTGCCTTCTGAGTGCCCGCATAACAAGCAGCTTGCTATGGGGGCACACATGCTTCCTCAATCCCTAGCCTTACTGTGTGCATCTACTGACAAACAAACTGCAGCTCGTCCCCACCCTGGTCTTTGTTTACAGGTTTTCAATGACATTATTTCACACTGAAAATGCCCATGTGCTTGAAATGTCACAAAATATTGAAAAAAATGTAAAATGTTATTGCATAGAATTAAAAATTGAAACCTATTTTCACCTTCTATAAGGGAATAAAGGGCATGTGTTACTTTAAGCCGTGTTTACTAACCCAGGTCAAATCAGACCATAAATTGTTTTTAGGGGTATATGTCTGTATTAGTGTAAATGTTAATAAAAGTGAGTTTAAAAAAAAAATTGTGATGTGAAAAAAACAGTAGTGTACCTATCATCATAGGTGCAAGTCCTCATGCGCACTTGACATTTTACAGCTACTGTTTTTGGCTTTTGACATTTTTTCTCCAGCCAGTAAACCCCCCATGCATGTTATCCTATGTGTCCATGCATACATAGACTGTAATAAATTTTTTTGGCTGGGAAAAAAAAACCCAGGACTAGCTGTAATAATGCTCTAACGCTGAACTCCCCCCAAAAAAATTTTTGGGGTCAAAAATCGCTGCTAAATGCTAGTGCAAAAACGCTAAAAAAAAGCTGAAAACCTTGCGTTTTTAATGTGACTTTTTACAGCTAACGTTACAAACGTTATGAAAACGTCCAGTGTGCATGAGGACTAAATCACAAGTCAAAATTTAGTGAGCCTCTGAAGGATACAGCACTGTATGTGCATGGGAGCTGCATGCCTGGTTGGCCACCCTCGTATTTTTTCTTGCTTTGTTTGTCCCAGTTTCCTGTCCTTTTTAGGAGCCAAAATAATAAATGCATTTTTATTTCATTTCAGTGGCCAATTTGCTATTGTACGGAAGTGTCGGGAACGTGCGACAGGAATAGAATATGCAGCCAAGTTTATTAAGAAGCGTCGTTTGTCATCCAGCCGCAGAGGTGTGAGTCGGGAGGAGATTGAGAGAGAGGTGGACATCTTAAAAGAAATTCAGCATCCAAACATCATCACGCTGCATGATGTGTTTGAGAATCGCACTGATGTGATTTTGATATTGGAGTTAGTATCAGGAGGAGAACTCTTTGACTTCTTAGCACAAAAGGAAAGCTTGAGTGAAGAAGAAGCCACTATGTTTTTAAAACAAATCCTTGATGGGGTCCACTACTTGCATCACAAGAGCATTGCCCATTTTGACCTCAAGGTATTTATGTGTAAAAATGTGTTTATGTTGTATGTGTCAGTCACAATTAATCTAGATTGATATGCTAGGATGTTTATTTCATTGCAATGCCTGAAATGGTAAACATGAGCATTGCATCGATGTGCTCTTTTTGACAGCAGGAGCAAAAAAAACCTTTTTTTCTTTTCTTAATGCATGCTGCGTGTGGCTCTGTGTTGTAATGCATTGCAGCATGTTGCGCTGTGTTTAAATGCAGCATGTTTCACCTCTACCTAGAACACATCAGCAGCACATTGGTGTGAACTGCGCCCTTTGGAAACAATGGATTCCTGTTTGTCCTTGTGTTGGGCCTGCCTTGAGCGGGCAACCGAATGCCAGTGGTGTGATTGGACCCTTAACGGATGTTTTCAAATCTGCCTATTCAGACTACAGATAGAGAAGATAAGTTGTCAAAACTAAAGCAACACAAGCAGATTGGGTGTTAAAAATGATTTTCTGCTTTACTATCACTTTTTAAATAGTTTGTTTGGGCCAAGCTGGAGAAACTATCTATTTCCTAAATTAACAGGTGCGCCCACTGGACGTGCTTTTTAAACTGTATGTAGCCTCAGCTACATACAGTATACAGCACTGTATTCGGCTTTGGGACAAGAACCTGGAACAAAATTAAAAATAATATTAGAGGCAGATTTTTTTTTTTGTTTTAAAAATAACAAATATGTCATACTTACCTGCTCTGTGTTGTGGTTTTGCACAGAACAACCCTAATCCTCCTCTTCTCAGGTTATTTATTCTCAAATCTGCACTACAAAATAAAATATGGAATCTAAATGCGTTGCTTAAGATTTCACTTAATTATATAATGTCAGAATGCTCAGGACAGACTTGACACAGGCTAGAGAAATCCCAGAATTTTCTTGTTGGTATGAGAAATCACAAGTAGCCATTGGGTCAAAACGTCTAAGAAGAACTGTCATCAGATTTTGAAAACCTTGTAGGTCATATTTACACAGGCAATGGAGGTTGGATAGTTTGCTGCATTCAGAGGTGGCTAATTGCCCCCTTTGGACAGAACTACAGTCTGTGTTATGGCCGTATACAAACTGGCTGAGTTAGCTGCAGTCAGATTGTGTGCAGTCAGAAATTCCAACCCTGAACGCACACTGGCTGCATCCATGGTTGATGGGAAGCTCTGTTCACGTGTAACCACTTTGATGAGTGGTTACATGCAAAGAGTAGCAACACCAACCATTGATTTACAGATTTGAAAGTAGCCACTGACAGGTGCTACTGTTCACACACTGTGTGTGTATGCAACTTGTGGAACTTTTAGGTTCTGCTTATTCTTGTCAGTAGCTGCCACTAGCCATCCGTGCAAACATATACTCATGTTGATATCAGTGTAAGCCGTTTTTTCACTGGTTTCACTAAACTGCTTTTTGGTTTTGCATTGGAATAACTGGCTCCTATATTCTACTTTTTCTCACAGAGGGTAAAGGCATACCATTTATTTTCAACATTCTTCACACCATATTGACTACAGCCTAAGCATTTCTGCCTTGCATTTTATGTCATGTTCATGCATGCTTTGTAACATTTTAAGTTAGTGTTGTTTACAAACTTATGTTAGAAATATAATTCAGCTCTATTGCTCTTCATACAATTAATCTGGCCATAGATCAGTGGCGTCCCTAGGGGGGAGCATGCCGCACCGGGTGACACCATCACAGGTGTGCAGGAGCAGGATGCCAGCAGAGCTTCTGGGCTCTGTGAAGGTCCTGGCCAGTTATTGGGGTGATCCCGGGTTCCCGGCACAGTGACAGCTGCCCCCAGTGTAGCGGTAAATTGAGTATCCTGGACCCGTGAAGATATGTATCACCTGAAGCAACTGCGCATGTACCGGTTTCAGACCGAAGAAGCCGATCTCCGACTTTAGCACAGAGCTGCCACAGTTAACCCCTTACAGGCTGCAACCCGTTGAAGCTGATCCTGCCAATCACTATGGGTTGCAAGATCAGTTAACCCTGTATAGGTTAAATGTTCTAAAGTCGGAGATTGGCTTTTTCAGCTTGAAACCGGCACATGCGCAGTTGCTTCAGGGGATACATATCTTCACAGGTCGGGATACTCATTTTACCGCTACACCTGCATCGCTCCTTCCTCTGTGGAGGGGTGACACCACGCGTTACCGCACCGGGTGACACCAACCCTAGGGATGTCTCTGCTATAGATGGATCAAACCATGGCCAGTTAAGCAGGAACTGGCCAGGGTTCGATCCATCTATGGGCAAACTGTACTGACGTCAATTCATTAATCGATTTCAGTACAATTAGCCTGTCGGATTTTATACATTCAAACAGAATGGTGCTGCGGGAGGGATTCCTCCATCAACACTGACTATGTTGATGGGGGGAATCGAGCTATCATCTATGGCTTGCCTTAAGCTGCATAGTGGTAATTTAATATGGCCTCTGTAGCAGTCAAAGCCAGTTTGTCTTTTACAAAAGGCTAGTTATAACACTTTAAGATTTCTCTTGTTAAGCCCACAGGGGAATTGAATAAATTCTCCCATTCATGTATTCTGACAACCACTGCTCTTCTAACTGGCAGAATTCCTAAACCGTGACTGCTTCTGATTGACAGCAGTCATTGTTTGGCTGAGAATTTTTTTTTGGTGCCGAGAGGGACAGCCATGCCTTGAATTTTGGATGATTAAGCAGTAATCGGATGCAATTTAAACTGTATGGCCAGCATAAGGTGCCTTCAGCATCCACTTCAGTTATAGTAAATATTAGATGCTCACCCTCTCTCAAAGCATTTAAGGACACTTCTGTTGCAGTTTCTAGATACAGGGTGTGACTAAAATCATAAAAACACCTAACATTAATGTCCAAGGCTTAATAATAAATAGGACCACACATTGTCTTTTGAACAGCTTTATTAGTGTATATTGTATTGTTATACAAGACTTGTACTGTGGGTAATTAGATTACGCACCATTCTTCAAACAAAAAAGCCTTGAAGGTGATCGAAGGAAAAGGCTTACTCTTTGTTGTATTATTGATGATTACCCATAAAGAATCAAAGCTGGTAATTGGGGAGAACGTGAGAGATATTAAACTTCAATTTGGTGTCTATTAAACCACTCTAGCTGTGTGATCGGAGCATTTTTCTACTGAAGATATGAGAATTATATAGAAACATGAAGAAAAAAATGTTTTCAACGCTGGGTACAATAGGGACTGTAACTGTTTTGTAGTCATCAGATTCAAAAGAATTTTGATTGCTGACTTTAGCATTCTGTGCCCTCATCACCCCGTAACAGTTGGCATCAGCATAGTAGGTTAAGGGCATTCTTTGGCTTTCTTCAAGAGTAGGAAATCTGGTAAAAGATGACTCGTGGGGCTAATTCCTTGCATGCGCACAAATAAAACAGCTTCCCTGCAGTAAAGCTATCCTTGCGAAGCCCATAGTGTAAAATAATAGAGTGCTCTGGTTATCTAACTATGGCAAATCTTGCCCTTAAATCACCCCCCCCCCCCATTTAGTGATGAGGCAGTTTTTCTTCTCTCTTATCACTAATTTAACCTACTAGGTTTTGGTGGGGAGTTGCATGGACATGGTTAAAGGGTGACAGACAGAGCTAAGGCTGCTGCCCACTTCACTGTTGGTGCTGTTAGTCAAGTATTTCACAGCTTTGCAGAGTGAAGTAATGGTGTTTTATATGTCAAACTGCCTTTCATAAATAAGCAAATCTTTCAGGCTGTAAAATGTTGCTGTGACATTTTTTCTTTGGATTAATGAAAAAAAAACCCTGCTCTTTTACACTACAGCCTGAAAACATTATGTTGCTGGACCAGAGCAGCCCAAACCCACGAATTAAACTCATAGATTTTGGAATTGCACACAAAATCCAAGCGGGAAATGAATTCAAAAATATATTTGGAACACCAGAATTTGTTGGTAAGTGACACATAAGATTTTGATTTATTACTGCCTGTTCACCATTTTCCCCATTTTTTTTTTTTTATGCAACATTGGGGGAAAGTTTAAAAGATAGAATTTGGAGCAGCTGTGTATGGCAACCAATTGGCTTCTAACTTCTACTTTGTCAGTTAAGCTTTGAAAAATGAAATCTAGAAGCTGATTGGTTGCCATACACAGCTTCTCCAGATCCTGACTGCTCCAGTCAACTCTCTGTTGTGTTAAAGGCAATGAAAGTAACCTAAAAGCTTTCTATTACGCATCATAGGGTGCATGCACCTATGTTTCAGCTCCCAACACTCCAGAAAGACTGGGCAGATACTGACTGATCTGCATTACAATAGGCATGCTTCTCAGATAACAGTACATGGGCCTAATGACTGGCACCAAGCACTTATGAGAGGCAGGAACATGTGTATTACAAAAAAAACAAGCATACTGGGTTTTTGTTAGGCATAATACTACATTATGGTGGTGGTAGTGATGGGGGTGGGGTAGATGTTGGCAAAGTAGAAGCAGGTGACTTATGGGACCCACTGATGTTACATTACCTACTTACATTTAAACCCAAATCCACACACACTCTTTGCCGCCAACATTAATATCACTAGATTATGGAACACAAACAATACCCCCTCAATCACTTCACTAATTACAGACCTTAACACTCAATGTCAAATGGAAAAATTATCCGCAATTGGAAAAATTATCTGCAATTAACACTTCTTCCGATCACAAATTCAATTCAATATCCAATAGACCCGATGGCTAAATCACCCAAAATGCTCAGTACAACCCTGATGAAATTTCATGAGATGAAATCGCACCCCATACCAAAACTGGTATCCCCTCAAATACCCAGTTACATCCCTTCTCCCATCAATCCTATCCTCCCTTACCTCTCCACCAAAAGCCCCTTAGCACCCCAAAACTCATCACCAAGGTTCATCAATTGCACACGAATACCTCTGATGATATTGCTAAACAAGACCAACACCTCATCCGTCCAACGGGCGGAACTACAACATATCTCTTGTCCCTCTTTTTTTTTTTTCCTGGTTATCTCTGGAAAACTTAATAAAAATATTGAAACATAAACTCAAATCCAGGCTAATCACTTTTCACCAAAAGATGTTCTCTGATCAAAAGATAGCAGAAGAATATGTAATATCAAAAATGTATGTCATCCTGTCATGATAAAAATATTAGAGCTGTGTCAGTGAGCTGACAGAACTGGAATTTACACATTTCTTTCTGGTCATTGACTCACTAGGTAGTAAAGCAAGGGTCAGGATGAAAGCACTGTAGCCTGCACCTTTTAAAAAAAACATAATCTTTAATGGCAGTTCTGTTATTCTCAGAAATGCAGTTAAAAGTATTGTGGCTTGATCTAAAAGTGCAGGACCGCAACAGTTCAGGTGTGTGTACCGCAAACAATAGTTAGAACAGTGGTCATCAACTTGTGAGCTAAAGGGGGCCTCAAATGTGCCCCTTGTCATCACCGAAGGGCCTCATGTAAAGTTCAATATACAGTTAGGTCCGTATATATGAGATACTGGCTCTTTCGGAGGTGTTTCCTAGTTTATAATGGCCATCCTATCCTGCTCAACATGTTTGAATGAAGAAATTACATTGTTTTATTTTTTTGTATTGTTATGTGTGGAATTTGTTCTAATGTTAAAAATTTTCTCCTTTTCATAGCTCCTGAGATAGTAAATTATGAACCTCTCGGTCTAGAGGCAGATATGTGGTAAGAAATGTTGGTGATTTTGTGACTTTTCGCATATGTTAATACATAATATTGTAATGCAGCAGTCCACACTCTTCTTTGTTTAAAGGGTTTAAAGTATGCTTATCAGAACTTTACATAATATATTTTTATCCCCACATTTGCCTGAATTATTAAGATCACTGTTAACTTGCTTGCATTGCTGCAGTGAAAATTCTGTATTTATTCTGCTGCCCTGTATCTTGGTGTACATACAAATCAAATCTTGAATAAACTGAAAACTCATGCAAAAAAAAAGTTTTTATTTCAGTGGACTTTGAGACATTTTGCCGTCCTATAATTATGTTAAAAAACAATACAGAAAGTAAAGTGGCAGTTTAGTTTCCCCTTAGTTTAAGGTAGAAATTGAGATAAATGAAATATTAACATCACAGTAGTTGTTTACAAGCAAATAAGGTTGTGGCAGCAGAAGTTAAAATCCCTTTATAGAAAGGTAGTTAATGAAATAATACTTTTAACCCCCCCACCCCCACCCCCACCCCCACCCCCAGTCTGTAGCAATGGGGGGGGGGGGGGGTAGGGGGGCAGCAGTCACTGCAAAGCTGTCATTGACAACACACCCATGTCTCTAATACATGCTCAGTCTCCAAACCCAAATCCTCTGCAAGCACAGCAGAAGCAATCCACAGTCTTGGATTTATGAGATGGCACAGTACTCACTTCCCCACATGTGCTATGTTGTCAGGAATATGGCAGTAAGATCCCATGCATGCGCAGGACAGACTGGTGTGAAAGGTAGCTCCCACTCATGTGTGGAATCTCTCCACCATATTGCCATGCTCATATACCAGAGAGTGCATTTTGTTAGTGATCCAGTAAGATGGCGGTGAAACTCAGAAACTGGAAACTACTGTACATGCGTGGGTTACTGCGCCTTGTTACCGGTGACAGTTTGATTCCAGGCATGTTCTGCTTCCTATATCAGGGACCAGATGCTACTGTGCGTGTGTATGTTACCGGTGCTATCTTACTGACAAGCTTTTGTTTCTTGACATGTGCAGTGAGGGACTTTCCCTTCTTCCTACTATCACCACTTCACCTGTATGCCCCCTCCCCTTGATAATAAGCACACCTGCATGGCTCCCCTTGCCACTGCCATATCTGCCCACTCACTTCCTTCCCACTCTGAGCCTGCAACCCCACCCCCCTAACTACAGTGCATGAGCCCTCCTCATCCCACCCACACATACGTGCTTGCACACCCTCTCTCCACTGTACCTGCATGCCCACTCCTCCCACTCTCTCCAGCACAAATTCATAGGAACAAATACAAAATGTTCTATGTATGATGACAGTGCAGAGCAAGCAACCCCCTGTTGTCAGTGTGCTGCGTGGAAGCCAATCATAAAGGACCTGGATGACTGATGTGATCACACTGGTAGCTCTGTCTACTACGCTGTTTGTCAGCTTCCATTGTGGCCCTTCAGGTATGAGATATGCATACTCACATTGTGTCAGGCTGGCCCAATAGAAGTTTGCAATAAAAATCATACCTGGAGCTCAGCTTTACATTGACTGGTAAAATGACACTACAGCTACTGAAAAAAGGTGAAAATATATACATTTATTACAGAAAAAGCTTTGTTATCCTTTCAGGGCTAAAACAAGGACAATTTTTTCCAGAAACCTTAAAGTGTTACTAAACCCACAACAGTATATGCAGTAAAGCATGCTTGTTATACTCACTGTGGAAACTAGGGGGTTAATCCTCTGCATTATTAAAAATGCTGTTTGATCCTGACTTATCTGATTCTCCCCTTCCAGAGTCTCCCTCTTGTCTCCTGATGATAAGACATATCATGGAGACACTCTTCATATGCTCAGTTTGGTGTGTATTGCTAGAGAGTTTTTTCTTCTTGAGAGAGTTCATGTGATCAGCAAAAGGCCAATTAGCACTGTCCAGACTGAGGTCAGGGGTCCTGCATCTTCCTAGAGCAAAATGAAAACTCCTCCTACAAACTTTAACATGTCTCTGCTGAAACACTGATGCAAGATTCCTGCCCTGCCTTAAAAAATCAAGAAAATGCGTTTTTTGCCTTTTTCTAATTGGTTCCACCTTGATAACATGCAAAATCTCACAGGTGAACCTGTGACCAGGCTATGTGAGGCTGTCTCTGTTTTAATTTGTTTTCAGCAATTTGAAAACCTGCGAATTGTTTACTGCATTCCTTCTGTGTTTACTATATTGCAGATACCCCAAATTCTCTATTCCTATGTACAGAAAATGATGTCTGTACTTATATTTTTAGATCTATTCTTGTGTAAACCACATGCCCCAAATTCTGAGCTAGCAAACTTAGTGTTACTAAACCCACAACAGTAAAGTCAGTCTGTATATGCAGTAAAGCATGCTTGATATACTCACTGTGGAACCTGAGGGGTTAATCCTCTGCATTGTGTAAAAATGCTGTTTGCTCCTGACTTCTCTGATCCTCCCCTTCTTCCAGTGCCCCCCTCTTATCTCCTGATAAGACATATCGTGTGGAGTCACTCTGCACATGCTCAGTTTGGTGTGTATTGCTAGAGAGGTTATTTTTTTTTCTTGGGAGAGTGCATGTGATCACCACAGCGCCAGTCAGCCAGCACTGTCCATACAGAGGTCAGGGGACCTGCATCCTCCTAGAGCAGTGGTTCTCAACCTTTCTAATGCCGCGACCCCTTAATACAGTTCCTCATGTTGTGGTGACCCCCAAACCATAAAATTATTTTCGTTGCTACTTCATAACTGTAATTTTGCAGTGGGAGGACTAGTGCCACATCATTGGTGTCAGTGGAAGGAGTAGTAGTGCCCCATCACTGATGTCAGTGGGATGAATAGTGCCCCATCGTTGGTGTCAGTGGGAGGAATAGTGCCCCATCGTTGGTGTCAGTGGGAGGAATAGTGCCCCATCGTTGGTGTCAGTGGGAGGAATAGTGCCCCATCGTTGGTGTCAGTGGGAGGAATAGTGCCCCATCGTTGGTGTCAGTGGGGGGAATAGTGCCCCATCGTTGGTGTCAGTGGGGGGAATAGTGCCCCATCGTTGGTGTCAGTGGGGGAAATAGTGCCCCATCGTTGGTGTCAGTGGGATGAATAGTGCCCCATCGTTGGTGTCAGTGGGAGGAATAGTGCCCCATCGTTGGTGTCAGTGGGAGGAATAGTGCCCCATCGTTGGTGTCAGTGGGAGGAATAGTGCCCCATCGTTGGTGTCAGTGGGAGGAATAGTGCCCCATCGTTGGTGTCAGTGGGGGGAATAGTGCCCCATCGTTGGTGTCAGTGGGGGAATAGTGCCCCATCGTTGGTGTCAGTGGGGGAAATAGTGCCCCATCGTTGGTGTCAGTGGGGGAAATAGTGCCCCATCGTTGGTGTCAGTGGGGGGAATAGTGCCCCATCGTTGGTGTCAGTGGGGGGAATAGTGCCCCATCGTTGGTGTCAGTGGGGGGGAATAGTGCCCCATCGTTGGTGTCAGTGGGGGGAATAGTGCCCCATCGTTGGTGTCAGTGGGGGGAATAGTGCCCCATCGTTGGTGTCAGTGGGGGGAATAGTGCCCCATCGTTGGTGTCAGTGGGGGGAATAGTGCCCCATCGTTGGTGTCAGTGGGGGAATAGTGCCCCATCGTTGGTGTCAGTGGGAGGAATAGTGCCCCAACGTTGGTGTCAGTGGGGGGAATAGTGCCCCATCGTTGGTGTCAGTGGGGGAATAGTGCCCCATCGTTGGTGTCAGTGGGGGGGAATAGTGCCCCATCATTGGTGTCAGTGGGAGGAATAGTGCCCCATCATTGGTGTCAGTGGGAGGAATAGTGCCCCATCATTGGTGTCAGTGGGAGGAATAGTGCCCCATCATTGGTGTCAGTGGGGAGGAATAGTGCCCCATCATTGGTGTCAGTGGGGGGAATAGTGCCCCATCATTGGTGTCAGTGGGGGGAATAGTGCCCCATCATTGGTGTCAGTGGGGGGAATAGTGCCCCATCATTGGTGTCAGTGGGGGGAATAGTGCCCCATCATTGGTGTCAGTGGGGGGAATAGTGCCCCATCATTGGTGTCAGGGGGGGAATAGTGCCCCATCATTGGTGTCAGTGGGAGGAATAGTGCCCCATCATTGATGTCAGTGTGGGGAGGGGGAAATAGTGCCCCATCTTTGGGGTCAGGGGGGGGGAATAGTGCCCCATCGTTGGTGTCGGTGGGGGGAGGAATAGTGCCCCATTCTTGGTGTCAGTGGGGGGGAGGAATAGTGCCCCATTCTTGGTGTCAGTGGGGGGGAGGAATAGTGCCCCATTCTTGGTGTCAGTGGGGGGGAGGAATAGTGCCCCATCGTTGGTGTCAGTGGGGGGGGGAATAGTGCCCCATCATTGGTGTCAGTGCGGGGGGGGAGGAAATAGTGCCCCATCATTTGGTGTCAGTGGAGAGAAATAGTGCCCCATTGTTGGTATTAGTGACACAAATGATGGGGCACTATTCCTCCCACTGACACCAATGATACTTACCTTGCTGACCCCTGCTCCAGCCTGGGCTCGCTCTCTCACTTACCTGTCAGCTGTCTTCCTTCTCTGGCCGCTCTCCCTCTTCACTTACTCCGGCAGTTCCCTCGATCTTCTTAGATCTACGCGCGCTGCCGCTCGGCTCCTCCTCTCCAAGCTCCACCTCCTCGCCGGTGATTGGCCGCCTGTGTGCCTCTCCTGAGCTACAGTTCCGGTGGCCAATCAGCGGCGAGGAGGCGGAGTTGTTGAGGGATCCCGGAGGTGTGGCCAGGTGACAGGGCAGCGTGTCATCCCGCCCACACATCGACTGAGTCAGAGGAGCGGTGTCTCGGTTCCTAAGACCATCGGAAATATGTGTTTTCCGATGGTCTTAGGCGACCCCTGGGAAATGGTCGTTCGACCCCCAGGTTGAGAACCGCTGTCCTAGAGCAAAATGAAAAATCCTCCTACAAGCTTTAACATGTGCTCTGCTGGACACTGATTGAAGTCACAAGAATGCTCTATCTGCTAATGAGAAAAGGTATTTAGCAGTTTAAATTTACTAAAATAATTCCACTTCCATATTCTGTGTACTATGGGAGACCATATTAGTAAATGCAGGGTCCTGGGTTTAGTAACACTTTAAATAAATTTTTAGCTCATGTAGAAACAACATTTTGGATCAAATTCTTCTTTTTTTTTTTTGTAAGGTGAAATACTTGACTGTATGCATAGACTCACTGCAAATTGGTATCCTGCTGACCTAACTTATGTCTTTGTTCCCACAGGAGCATTGGAGTTATTACTTACATCCTGTGAGTATTTGCTGACTATAGTGATACAAAACCGTAATATCTTTTTTTCTATTGCAACGTATCTCGGGTTTATTAGTTCATGTGCCCCTTAAAGCTGTCTTTTCATGCAGATGTAAAATGTGAATGCAGTGTTGAGGTCAGAAAATGTGCATCTTTTTACCTGCATCCACTGTGTAAGTACCCAAATTTGAAGTGATGTCTGTCTCCTGTACAGCAGCACTCAGACTGGGTGAAATAGAGGCAGCAATGTGACCCATTCTGGTGAATGTCATGCAAATATGCTGACAGGAGCAGAGAGATGAGCTAATCCATCTTCTGGTGCTCCTTTACTGCTCAATACTACAGACTGCAGCAGTAAGTTGTCAGCTGTAAGTTCCCTAATAGAAATGCAAATTCTTTGGCAGGTAAAACAGCCCCCCATTTGTACTTCATCTGTGTACTTAGATGTTTACACCTCAGGTGTAATAAAAGCCAAAGCCAAAGTTTTCTAGTTACCTACGGGTGTTGTTGCATAGGCCACTGTGTCTCAAGTACCCCACTGACATGCAGGTATTTACTCCTAGCATCCCTTAATTGTGTTTTAAAATGTTTTCCAAACTATCCCTTGTCAAAACTCTATCCTATAATGTATACATTAGTTATCAGGTAACCCCTGAAGTATTTGCAGCATTGGATGAGAAAAACTGTGTTCTAGACAGCCATCTTCAAGTTTGGAACTCTTTAGCCAAAGGATTAGGAATTAAAACCAAGTACTCAACAAATTATTCAAGTCAGACTATGTTCAAAGGTTTTGAACAGAGATAGGAAGGACATGTTTTTGCTAATAATAAGTAATACAGTAAAACAACACTCCAAACTGAAATCTAGAGCAGTTCTTTGAAAATCATGAGATCATAAATATTGCTTTCTAGCTTGTGCTGATCTTAGATAGATATACAAATATAGTATACTCAAGGGCAATATAATTGGGTCATTATTTTAGTGTGCTTGAAAAATCTGTCTCAACCCAATTAGTTGAGATTGAATGGCATATTTTTGTCATAGACACAAGTCCTATGCTTGGTGTCTTGCAATTCATTTCAGTAGTACTGAAGCAATTTTTGGTGTAAATTGCACTACAATTAATATCGATATTGATGCAGCAAATATTATGCAAGGCAAACTGCTCAGAAGTTGTGTATGTTAAGCCAACGTTTTTTAGATAGAGTGGAGGTAGACTTAGAACTGCTTTTCCAGGCTGTGTTAGATAGATTTAAACTCACTTCCTGTCCTGCTGGCAATGGTTCCCCAGGCTGGAAGTAAAGATCTGCAACAGGACATAGAAATACAAACCTTACAGGATTTCTAGCCTTTACTTGCTCCACTAAAGAGAAGATTTCTGTCTGTGTTGTTGGATAGATTTTCTCACCTCCCATCTGGTACAGTAACATGTTAAAATGCATATTTTAAGCCAGAATTTTATTTAAAATTCCAAAATATTATATATTTTTTTTTAAGGCAATGACCCTGTAGAATAAAATAGTGGCAGTTGCAATGTCACATGTACTGCTTATGAAATCTATATTTTCAGTACAGCACACATTCAAAGCAATTTTTGTGCACACAAACATAATGAAGCTGAAAGTGGAGTTCCACTCAGTCTATCAAAAAATAAAAGTCAGCAGCTACAAAAACTGTACCTGTCCCTCGTTCTCTGGGTGTGTCCCCCGCATCTCGTTTCACCGGCCATCCTGTATTCCAGGAGGCCGGCATCTTCAGTGTGGGTACCTGGATGTGATAGCTTCCGGCTTCGTCCCCACTGCGCATGCGCAAGTAGCACTGCGCTTCGTGAATGGCCCTGTAGTCTTCTGGGACCTGTCACGTGTCTCAAAAGACTACAGGGAGGGAGGTCACTTTCTGCTTCCGTTAGGCAATCGCAGTGGGAGCGGGTACCTGTCGAATTCAGGTACCCGCTCCCCAAAGGTGCCAATCCTTAATGGGGCGCAGGGAAGCAGTCCTTAAAGCGGAACTTCCCCTTTTGGGTGGAGCTCTGCTTGAAGTTGTGTCCAAGCACGTTGATATCAGATGTGTTCATCTCCAAAATTGTGGTCACCCATGAAGCAGTGGATAAACTACAGTACCCAACATAGTCCATAGGCGACCCTTTAAAAGCATTTGCAGCTCATTAATTTAGAGGTAACAGTGAATGATGGCCTTAGAATTATTACTTTCATTCAGGTGTGCATGGCGATACCAGATATGTATGGAAATACTCATTACACCACACATATGTGAAACCAACGTACTCATAAGTGGGGGCAGAGGGTGCTTTTAAAATTTTTGGGGGGGGGTGTTTATTTTATGAAACATATTTTTTTAAATATTGTTTTATTATTTTTTTTTCTTTATCACAAGAGGTGGGGGGGATCATCATAATTCAAGATACAAGTTCTCTATTAGACCCCTAATGTCTCCTCTGCATTCTGTTGAAGTTGATAGAGCAAAGATTGTGTTCGGAAGATTGTGCTCGATCAGCTTGTTCCCTAGCCAGAGAGGTCAGGGTGAGAGCTCCCCAATCTGACACCCACCATGGAGGTCCAGGACATCCAGCTGCCCTAATCCCTTCTATCAGCCAACAGCCAAGAGTGAATATGTAAACTTATTCTCAGCTGCTATAGCAGCCAGGTACTGGTTTTCATGGTTGTGCTGCCAAAAGGGTCACAGAGCCACGTTAGAAAACATTTTGAGGATATTAAGTTTAAATGTGGCACCACTGAGGTCGCTACACACTTTTATTTTGCATCCAGTTCCCTTAATGCTCCGTTCACAATTAGGCATTCTGAATTGTGGGCTGAAATGCCGCGATTCTGCCCACGATTTCAAAACGTGCTGTTAAATTGTCAAATCAGCATGTTCAGGTGCAATCATTTCAATGGCACCTAAAAAAAATGTGGGGCGATTCTGCTGCGGTTGTCGTGCGACAAATCCACTGCAATAGCGCAAACCAAATCACGGTTCCAAAACTTCTTTTGGGCAACGCACACTGTGTGATTTGATTTGCGTGATTGCAGCGTGACAGTCGCGGCAGAATTGCCCTGTCTCGAATATATATTCAACCTGAGCAGGTGCGTCATAGCATTAGTTTGCCTGGGAAAGTGTTTGCAGACAGGAGATGCCAGAAAAAAACACCCTGAATGGATATGTGCCAAAGCAAACATTTTGTATTTATGGATTGCAGATAATCTATGTACAAAACGTTTTGACAGATAAATTCTAGAAGTGGTATGTGACTTTCAAGTAACAAATACCCTGCAGCAAGTAATCGGTGATGAATTTCTAACTTTGGAGTTCAAATCTCCATTTATATCATCTGGGGTTGCTTGAAGGGCACAAAAATAAGCTGAGGGCTCTGGCTTAAAGATTTCTCACCTGAGTAAGCTACATATTCACAGTCACTAACAAAAGTATTAATGCCAAGAAGGTCAGCATGACAGGCAGCATTTTCAGGAGAACTCTGCTTCTTTTGATGGGTTCCAGTAAGCAGGCTTCAGGCAACAACCCAGCAATACATTTAGTGATGGCAAGCTGATAACGCAATTGAAGGCATAACCTGATTTGTGTGGAAATATCAATTTGAGAAAAACCTTGTCTAATATTGATTTGAAATGAACAACATAAATTCTGCATAAAAAATGTGCAAAAGTGAGCTTTATTACACGTTTTTCTAGTTCTTTCACTTGCATTAGAACTTTCTTATGGTTACAGTCTTTAGGTTGTCCCATTATATGTTAAAGGGTAGCTCCACTTTTCTGGAAAAAAAATAGCAAATCCACAAAAATAGTATTGCATATACAATTGCGACAGAAGTCATATCGTAATTTAATGTTATTAAAAATGACCTTTTCTTTTCAATTTGCAGCACTGTCATTTTCTGTAAAATGCAATATGGCTATGTGGAGGTGTTCTGTACACAGAATCTGTACAGAAAACCCACAGAAACATAATTTCCAGTTTGTGTGTTTGGCTTACTGATTTTCCCAGAGGTCTGTGCGAAGGGTCAGTTCACACCATTCCTGGAGCTGAATTGCACAGGAGCTCGCCGTGCATTCCTGTGCGATTCCCATGCGACTGTATGTAGTACTATTTCAAGTCCATTCATTTTGAATGGGCTCAAATCACACCACACTGCAGTGAATGCGCTACTTTTTACAACACACTGTAACTGGATTGCATGGTACAAAAGTACCATGCAATCAGGTGCGGGAAGGTGTAGGCAAACGTACTGCGTTTGCAACCTGCGTTTGGGGTGTTGTTAACATTTTGACACCCACTGCAGATCACAAAAGCAGTGCATTTTTTGCATGTGGGTTGAATTGCACAGGAACACACAGCACAATCCCAAGTGATTCTAATGCAGGCATGGTGTGAATGGGCATGAAGATACAAATCAGATTTCAGGCATCCCCTGCAACAAAATTATGTTTGGTTCAGATACTCCCAATAGAAAATCATGACTAAAGGGATGCAGACCCTGCCAGTCTCCTCATTAGGGCCTTGCAGTTGTTTGATAATTGTGAAATCACTCCCATTAGATTCACTTTGCACATGGACACAGGCAAACAAGCAGCTATTTCTTCAGAATAACAAAAGGCAGTAATCTGAAACAGTTTGTTAAAATTCCTGAAATGTACATAGATCACCCAGAGGGGAATGTTTTTTTTTTTTTTTTTTTTTTCCTCAAGAAAAGCAGAGTTACTCTTTAGTGTTTTAATCTGACATTTGATTTATTGAAGTGTTTTCTATTTCTTCTACTAGCCTGAGTGGAGCATCTCCCTTCTTAGGAGAGACAAAGCAGGAAACGCTGACCAATATCTCTGGTGTTAATTATGATTTTGATGAGGAATATTTTAGCAATACAAGTGAACTTGCAAAAGATTTTATCCGAAGATTACTGGTCAAGGATCCCAAGTAAGTAATTAAAAAAAAAATATATATATATATATAGTGAAATGTGCAGTCAAACTCATTTGCTGACCTGCTAATGTTATCCAGAAAATATGTCCATTATTAGTGCCAGGACAAGGTCCATTATGACCAAAGGTAAAGAGGCCAAAATGCATCCCCCCAATCAATAAAAAAATAAATGATGTACCTGCCTCATCTTACTACCCAGCAACCACAACCCCATAATAATAACTTACCCTTTAGGCTGTAAGATAAAGTGTGTGTAACCCCTAAAAAAAATTTTTTTTCTTATTTGCTACCTTTTTAGGTTTGTTATTTAAATTATTGAAAGTGCTTTGTAATATATTTTGATAAATGCAAAAAAGAAGAGCACGTTCTGGGAGGACGTTATATGACGCCCTCCCAGAACTAGCCGGCCGCAGTGTAGCCATCATTTGGCTATCTGCAGTTGGCAAGTAGTTAACAAAGAAAACCACTTCCCATTTCATACTGCCAGCAATGACACCACATGGAAGAGAAATGTCACAAGGCCTGAGAAAGAAAATTATTTACCCAAGAAAGGTGAAGGCTACAAGAAGATCAGAAAAGCTTTACTTATCAATCAGAACACTGTAGCAAAATTGATACAAAAGTTTAACAAAGATGGAACTGCGACCATCTCACAGAGACATCCAGACCATCTATAGAAGATAACATCTCGAGAGGAGCGTCTTCTGATGAGAAGGGTTGAAGAAAATTGCCATGCCAAACTGGGGTGATTGTTTCCCGTGAGATAATACGGCAAACACTGCAGAGGAATGGCATGCATGGGTGTCGTCCACGAAGGAAGCCTCTCCTAAAGCCCATGAACAAAAAAGCCGGCCTAGAATTTGCCGGGGGCCCATGCTGAAAAAGAAGTAGACTCTATTCTGGAGCGATGAGACCAAGATAAATGATTTTGGAACTGATGGCTTCAAAACTGTATGGCGTTGCAAAGGTGAGGAGTACAAAGAAAAATGCATGGTAGCTACAGTGAAACATTGTGGTGGCAGTGTCCTGTGGGGCTGCATGAGTGCTGCTGGTGTCAGGGAGCTGCATTTCATTGAGGGTTTTATGAATTCATAGATTTACTGCTCTGTATTAAGAGAAGATGCTACCTTCACTCCGTACCCTTGGATTTCTTGCAGTTTTCCAACATGACAATGATCCAAAATAGACATCTAAGTCCACTGTTGCATTTCTGAAGAAGAACAGGGTGAAAGTGATTCAGTGGCTAAATTTGTCTCTTGATCTGAACCCAAACACTTATGGGGAATTCTGAAGAGACAAGCTGAGCATCACTCTCTATCCAGCATCCAGGCTCTAAAAGAGGTTATTCTTGAAGAATGGAAAAAGATCGATGTTGCAATATGTTGCCAACTTGTTCATCCCATGCCTAAAAGGCTTGGTGCTGTCCTTACAAATCATGGAGGGCATACAAAATACTAGATGTAGTAGTTTTTGTTGTAAGGTGTGTACTCATTTTTGCATCAACTAATTTGAGTAAAATAAAAGTTAATCTTAAGTTATATTACTAACCTTACTTTTATGTAAATGAGCTAAACAAATGTTCTATAAAACTCAGTTTTATCAAAATTTTGGAAATTGTTCTTGTGTTCATTAAGATATTGATTAAAATCTTAGTTTTCAAAAGTGGTGTACTCATTTATGTTGAGCACTGTATATCTCACCTTGGATCTTAATTTGGTCCTGTTGGCTTTACAGAAGCCTATCTTTGAGTTTATTCTGGATACTCCCGTACTCATAAGTATAGGTTTCCTTTTCATTCTGCTATTACATATTCCTATTTTTGCTATTCTGTTGCGGGGACAGCCTGTAATATGTCTTCCAGCACTGACTCTACTAGAGGCACCCACCTAAGTACACCATGCAATGCGATGAGACAGCCGCAGAGTGCTAGGGCTTCGGTCTACCCGTCTGGGGGAACCTGTTCCTGAAGACCCCTTTTAGAGTGTATGCCCATCTGGAGGGTGAAGAACCTCAAGAAGGCATGTCCGATCCTCCCCATCCTTCTGCCAAGTGGTAGAAGCCAGGACCTCGCACTCTCATGGGAACCTAGGTGTAATTTGGTATCAATAGCAGTGACACAGCTTGCTCACTCACTTCACACCACTGCCACGATTCTAACTTGGGCTTGAAGATGGTAGAATGACCTACTGGAATCAGAATACTTTATTGTGTGTCTGTAATATACTCCAAGAAAAAGACAAGCTCTGCTTTTGAGGATGACTACAGCATACAGAGAGTTTTAATACAACAAATTACTGGTAACAACAGAATTGAAAAACAAAGCCATTGTCTATGAAGTCTGTGTCCCTTGCCTTTTTTTAAAGTTCTAAATTGTCATTTTGCTTTAACTTAGCTCTTTAATTTTTTTCTTTTGTGACAAAAACAACTTAAAGATGATTTACTAAAGTATAAAATAGAAGCATCTCATGCACATGACTGAATGTTTGAAGTGAGTACAGATTCACTTCAGTTTAGTTAATCACTCTGTTTGTGTATTGAGTAGTGACATGTAATACTACTCGGATACTAATACGGATATTGTTTCAGGAAACGGATGACAATTGATGAGAGCTTAGAACATTCATGGATTAAGGTAGGAATTAAATGAAGTCTTATAGTTTTTCTGAGGTTTTTTTTCCTTTTTGTTTGATTTTTGTTTTGTTTTGTTTTTGACATTGTCTTTAATTATGTGTTTTTAGTCATTTTTTTTATGACTGAAAGCAAAATGTCTTGTCTAAAAGTAGATACCACAAGATTCCTGCTCTTACCTTTTTGTTATCCAGAAGTCATTTCTCTGCAAGCATCTTTGAGGCTAGTTTCTTTATTTTACTAGCAGCTAACTTCAATACTTAGCCCTGACAACTGCCATTTCCTTGCCCAGTGAGTGTGCCAATATTGTAAGGCATTCAATAGATTTTTTTTTTATAGAAATTCATTGGTAACCTGAGCCAGAAGGTTATTAAATATATAAGAAAAAAACACACATAGGGAAGTTATCTTGCAATCAAGATCTTGCAAGTGGTCACAATTGTGTGGAGACATATCAATCCCTTTTTAATGAAGATCATCCCCCAAAAAGGTTTATTATTCAGTGTCTATATAGAGCCTTCCAAAATGAATTGGTTTGAGAAACCCCTTTTTACGGATGATATAACTTGCATCTGCCTCATGCATTAGTATCACATGTTTTTGCATAGGTAGTCCAAACCTACTTCAAGAATGCAGTTCTTCAGTGCTGTGCTCCACTAAACTGTAACAGAGACATCCATCAATTCCCATGGGTGGTTAGTAAAACAAATTGATAGCAACATATAAGAGCATGACCGCCTTTATTTGAGTTTGAAAACCTTCCAGATAGTTCTCACACCATTTGCTTGTTCCATTAATTAGAGCAGATCAGTGTGACTTCCACATATGAAAAGTGTATAATCCATCTGATAATCTTCACCTTTTATAAAGGTGAGTCCAAATAAAGGATAATGTAGACAGAACAGAAGCATCCAGCCCTTGATGCCTGCCAAATAGTCTCCTGAAAGTTGTTAGCTGTACACTACAAAGGATGTTCTACTGATATGTAACATAAATTGCATGCTGTTGCCCAAATGCAATATAAATAGTATGGATAATTTCAAGTAGCAAGAGGCTCAAAAGAGTCACTATGTATGCAAGTTCAAAAGCACATACGTGTGATACTCATCGTTTGAAAAGTCATCTTTAGAATGATCGAGTCATCCACATGTGCATTTCAGCATGGGGGATGGAAAGGCAGGCAGCCAAAGCACCTGGCCACTTTTGCTAGCCCCACCTGGCTGTGTAAAATGTGCTCGTAATTATTGGTAGACAATGGGGGCAGCAACTTCATCATTCAGCATGACCCAAAGCATACATCCCAATCAACAAATAAATGGCTTCACCAGAAGAAGATTAAAGTTTTGGAATGGCCCAGACCTGAATCTGACCAAAAATATGTGGGGTGATCTGAAGAGGGCTGTGCACAGGAGATGCCCTCGCAATCTGACAGATTTGGAGTGTTTTTGCAAGGAAAAGTGGGCAAATATTGCCAAGTCAAGATGTGCCATGCTGATAGACTCAACAACGTATTAGTTTAAGGGTGTGCACACTTATGCAACCACATTATTTTAGTTTTTTATGTTTACCCCCTCCCCCTCAAAGACTTCAGTTTGTTTTCAATTGAGTTGTACAGGTTACATTGAAGGTGGAAAAAGTTCTGAAATGATTTATCTGTGTCTCATTTTTTTACATCACAGAAACCTGATATTTTAACAGGGGTGTGTAGACTTTTTACATATTATTATTATTATTATTATTATTAATATACAGTATATAGCGCCAAAAGGTTTGCTCAGCGCTGTACATTATAGTGGGGGACAGTACATGAGACAATACAGTAATAGAACAATACACAAGGGGTTCGAGGGCCCTGCTCTTTCGAGCCTACAATCTAGGATACACTGTATTTGTGAAATGGAAGGAAAATGATAAATGGTTTTCAAAAATTTTTTACAAATATCTGAAAAGTGTGGCATGCATTTCTATTCGGCCCATTTTACTCTGATACCCCCAATTAAAATCTAGTGAGACCAATTGCTTTCAGAAGTCACCTAATTAGTAAATCGAGTCCACCTGTGTATAATTTAATCTCAGTACAAATACAGCTGCTCTGTGAAGCCTTCAGAGGTTTGTTGGAGAACATTAGTGAACAAACAGCATCATGAAAGCCAGACAGGTCAGGGATACAGTTGTCGAGAAGCTTAAAGGAGGGTTAGTTTATAAAAAAAAAATAGTTTTTTTCATGGAGCACTGTTCAATCCATCACCTGAAAATGGAAAGAGTATGGCACAACTGCAAACCTACCAAGACATGGCTGTCCACCTAAACTGACAGGACAGGCAATGAGAGCATTAATCAGAGAAGCAACCAAGAGGCCCATGGTAACTCTGGAGGAGCTGCAGAGATCCACAGCTCAGGTGGGAGAAGCTGTCCACAGGACAACAATTAGTCATGCACTTCACAAATCTGACCTTTATGGAAGAGTGGCAAGAAGAAAGCCATTGTTGAAAGAAAGCCATAAGAAATCCTGTTTGTAGTTTGCGAGAAGCCATGTGGGGGACAAAGCAAACGTGAAAGAAGGTGCTCTAGTCAGATGAGACCAGCATTTAACTTTTTGGCCTAAAAGCAAAATGCTATGTGTGGTGGAACACTAACACTGCACATCACCCTGAACACTCCATTCCCACCGTGAAACATGGTGGTGGCAGCATCATGTTGTGGGGATACTTTTCTTCAGCAGGGACGGGGAAACTGGTCAGAGTTGATGGGGAAGATGGATAGAGCCAAATACAGGGGAAACTTAGAAGAAAACCTGTTGGAGTCTGCAAAAAGACTTGAGACTGGGGCGGAGGTTCACCTTCCAGCTGGACAACGACCCTAAACATACAGCCAGATCTACAATGGAATGGTTTAGATCAAAGCATATTCATGTGTTAGAATGGCCCAGTCAATGTCCAGACTAAATCCAATTGAGAATCTGTGGCAAGACTTGAAAATTGCTGTTCACAGATGCTCTCCATCCAATCTGACAGAGCTCGAACTATTTTGCAAAGAAAAATGGGCAAAAATTTCACTCTCTAGATGTGCAAAGCTGATAGAGACATCCCCAAAAAGACTTGCAGCTGTAATTACAGTGAAAGGTGGTTCTACAAAGTATTGACTCAGGGGGGCTGAATACAAATGCACGCCACACTTTTCACATATTTATTTGTAAAAACCATTTATCATTTTCCTTCCACTTCAGAATTATGTGCCACTTTATGTTGGTCTATCACATAAAATCCCAATAAAATTTATGTTTTTGGTTGTAACATGACAAAGTGTGGAAATCTTTCAAGGGGTGTGAATACTTTTTCAAGGCACTGTAAGCTGTTATTGGACAGCTCGGTTTTACAGTTTTATCTCCAGTAGAACAGGGAGTGAGCATCCAACAGTTTTCATGTCCTAACAATGAGGCACAATGTGGGGATTTCTAACTGGAGTTTTTTGGCATGGTTTCAGAGGGAAGCCAAAATTAATGAACATTTTTCAAAGCTGCTCAGGTTTTTTTTTTTTTCTTTTTTTCATTATCTATTGGGGTCCCTTGGCTGCTATTTTCTGGTTAACGTGTACTTAGCCCTTAACTGGTCAAAAAGCCTGCCTGCATTATAATTTAGTGAATTCAATTATTATTAAAACCAAGGCCTTACTGCAATTCAACCTCTTTTTGCATAATGATTTTATGGTGTTTACTAGAGTTAGTTTTTTGAATGGACAATTCTGCTTTGCAGCATTAGGTTACTGCATTGGCACATTCAAATATTTATTTGCACTGTTTTATTGAATGATCCTGTTTGTGCATCATAACTGTTTGCTTAGTTGCCAACTTTTGGAAACTGTTTCTAGTTTTGATCACAGTTGCCTTACCAGCCTAATTGTTCATTCACCAGTAAACAGAGACCTGGCGGTGAATCTCTAGCTGCACATTTAGTCACTATGAATTGCCTAATTTACATTCGTTTAAACTGAGTAAAGTCGTAGATGTACTAATAAGAAACTAAAAACGAGGATAACTCTTTCTCTCTCTTCCTAATTAGGCAATAAGACGCAGGAACGTGCGCCATGAAGATAGTGGAAAACGCCCTGAGCGCCGGAGATTGAAGACAACAAGACTGAAGGAGTACACAATTAAATCCCACTCAAGCATGCCTCCTAATAACACTTATGTGAACTTTGAAAGATTCAGTCATGTGCTTGAGGAACTAGGGGCAGCCGAGGACGCATTGCGGGAGCTGCAGAAAAGCCAAAATACGTCCCGTGAGGATCTTTGTGCCCTGCATTCCATTTATGAGGAAAAAGAAAGCTGGTATCGGGAACAACAGGAAGGTGTCACACAACAACTCATGGGACTTCGGCAGGAGCTCCAGCGTGGTGAAGGGCAACGTTGCCAGGTTCAGGAAGATATAAGGAGTGCAATGCTTGTTGTGAATGGCTTGAAGAGAAGAATGGGACGTCTAGAAAATAAATATGAAGCATTGGCTGCCCAAGTCAGTGCAGAGATGAGCTTTGTTGAAGAGCTTTTAAAAACAATGGAGAGGCCAGAAGATGAAGGTGTTCGGGGCGTCTGCTAGGCTTGACTGTAAGGACACAGCTGCCTATTCTCATTTAATTAACGCTAACTAGAATCCGCTTTGGAAACTATTTTTTTTCCACCCACACAGACTATCATTTCTTCTACATTTTACCTGTATAAGGATGCTGTATGATTCCATAGAGAAGTGAATGTTATAAGCAAGTAAGTGTGTGAATTGCAACCAGGGAGAGTAGAAAGTGACATAAAATTGAAAGTATTTGCAGGTGCATTATAGAAAATTGGGGTAGGTGGCCTAGTAAGTATGGGGATGTTAAAGTATGGCTTTTAACTTCATTACTTCCGTAGATTTGAGTCTTACTTTTTTCAAAATTTAGATAGAGAGGGTTAGAACCTGCATCGGGTTTTAAATGCTGTTGTTTCCATTAATTAGATCTCTAGATGGATATGAGGGGCTGATCAACCTCAGAAAATATGTTTTTATTGCTACGTGTTCCCTGTTTGGAGGATTTCCCCTTACTTCCTTTTCTAACAGCGATGAATTTGGAAGTGAGGAGATGCAATCAGCTATAAAAAGTTTACAAAGTTCTCTTCCTTTTCAGGTTTCTTTTTAACAGCACTTGGGCAGTTTCATACTTTTAGCTGAAGCTGGAGTTTGGCTTTTAGATAAAAATTTCTTGCGCTATTTTATATTCATTAAGAAAACGTCTTTTATGTTTTCAGTTCTTTTGAAGATTCTGTTTTAAAGGATAAGTTCACCTTTTGACCAAAATAATAAATGCACATTTTTTTGCAAGTAATAAAATGTGCATTAATTAATTTTGGTTGCAGGAGCCTGTACACCATTTCACCAGCGATCAGCAGATCAGTGGTGCCATGCAGATCTCCTGCAGATTTGTCAGTATTTCTGCTTACCTGTACAGGATGTATGGGCAAGCAGATACACTGACAGGAAGAATCAATGAACTACCACGGCGCTCCACAGGGCCATGGCAGTGCATTGAGAGCTACAAGCCGATAGCCCCTAAGGCTGTCGGGACTTGTAGTTCATTCATTTACAGAACTCTGTCAATGAATGATGCGGCCGTGTGGGCGGAGCCCCGCACAGCCATGCTCTATTCAAAAAGTGACAGCTTGTACAGGAACTTCTCCCCATACTTAAATCACAAGGAGGGAGGGGACAGCGGGTACCAGCTACAGTATTGGGAACATGTAAAACAAGTAAAAACACCTAAAAACGGGTGGAACATGTAACATGTTCCCAAAGGTGAACTTATCCTTTAATTTCTTGGAGGACCAGTCATCACATTTTTCCTTGTTGTGTATATTTATTATAAATTCTAATATTAATTTTATATATATATATATCTGTAATGTTTTGTCACTTTTTGAGTTAAAACACAAAAATAAAATGAGATTAGAGATTGGGTGTTTGGTTAATAATATTGTATGTGTAGAGTTCAGGTTTATATTTTTTACATGAGACAAGAAATCTGGTTGTTCTGGGATCTACCAGTAAGCCCCAAAAGACCTAAGCTGCACAGGTACTTGCTGTACTGACCGTACATTGAGGTGGTATCAGAAGTTGTATTTGTTTGATATTGCCAATATAAATCTATTTAAAAAGAAATTCTTTGCCCTGCTGCAGGACAGAGTAGCAGGGAAGCAAGTAAAAGGTGAGTATCGGTGGTTGGGGGAGGAGGTACTGTTTCAAGAGAGCCTGTCACTTGCCTTGAATAGCCAAACTATACTATGCATAGAAGGAATCACTTAAAGGGGAGCTTCACCCAAAAGGGGATGTTCTGCTTTAAAGACTGGTCCCCCGCTCCCCATTAGGGATTGGCACCTTTGGGGAGCTGGTACCCGAAATTGACAGGTACCCACTCACATTTCTGCTGTGATTGCCTAGGCGATCGGAACCGGAAGTTGTCCTCCCACCTCCCTCCCTGTAGTCTTCTGGGACATTTTTTAAGTTTGAACCTTTTTGGAGCTTCAATCTTCGAGCTTCAAGCTACAAAACACTCGTGTGAATGCAGCCTGAGGGGTACAGACACTGCAGTTGCTGATCACTCTCTAAAATTGCTAGGTATCTGGCTATACTCCTGTAATTTGTAATTCACCAAATAGATCTACAACCACTAAAAATCAGAATTCCTGGTCTACATACTTGATCAAGGCCTGTGACAAACTAATGTAACCATTAGATGAGCATAACCGCTGCACAGCTAGCATTTTTGTAAGGAGAGATCAGCAATGGCAGATTTTAAATTTGTTGCAGCTCCGGTTTACTTTCTCAATAGCCAAACATGCTCTGCCTTGCTGCAATGTTGCCCATGCTTGCTTTTAATCAGAGAAACTTTTTATCAGTAGCAGTTAAATAGCTACACATTTTGTCTCCACGCACACAGGGCGTTTTGATAATGCTGGTAACGTTAGCTGTGTAAAGTCATGTTAAAAACGTAAGTTTTTCAGTTTTTTTAGTGTTTTTGCATTAGCGTTTAGCTGCATTTTGCCGCGTTTTAGCTGTGTTTTCCCATGTTTTTCTGCATTTACGTTTTGTAGCATTTTTTAGTGGGTTTTTTTTTACAGAAAAATTTTTTTTTTTTTTTGGTCAGAAAACTGTCCAAAAACGCCGGTTTGCAGCGCTTTACCGCGTTTTGCCTCAGAGCGTTTTTACAGCTAAAAAACTCCTCTAGAAACCCACTAGTTCTGGGTTTTTTTGCCAGCCAAAAATGTCCCTGCCAAAAAAGTTGATTACAGTCTGTGTGTGCATGGACACATAGGATAACATGCTGGGGGGTTTACTGGCTGTAGAAAAAAACGTCAAACGTCAAAAGCCAAAAACAGCAGCTATAAAAATGTCAAGTGTGCATGAGGACTTAGATGTAATCGATTACAGCACTGGAAAATATAACTTCTATCACATTGCTTTTTTCTATAAAACAATTTGCTAACTAATGACATCATATGTTTATTGAACACCTACATGTTTAGACCCGTACTGGACTGTGGCTTTGTGTACGCTGTACTTTCTCTTTCTTAATAAGGAGATTTCTGAGTGCATGGCCTTAAAAGGCGGCAATAGGAGACTGCGGATTTCACACTCATGTGTAGATTTTTTCTGTCTCACACAGATATATCAAAACTTGCACGTATCTGTGTGAAGGAGCACGTTGTTGTAAAGAGAGAAAAGTAAAGATGTAGGAAATCAGGATCATCTTTGGATGTTTGTCTCTATTACATTGTGAACATTTGCACTGCCTAATTGCAGATTTGGAACCAGACAGTCATAGAACTGTGCTTGATACGTGCCTATATTTTTACACAGACATAGTGGTTTCCTAGTTTTGCATCACTAGAATGCACATGTTAAAATCTGAGAACCTTATAATTAATTTTTCCATGACACTTGAAACAGCTGAGTTGAAAGAACACACATGTAAAAGAAAATGAAGTAAATGCATGATTAATTCTGAAAAATAATCCTGACCTGCTTCTGTCACAATTAACAAGGTGTTTCTTTGTACCAATTTAGATTTTACAGTATGTCTATGGGTCCGAAAATTATAATGAATTGTTAAGGGTATAAGGATGAGCTTTTCTTCCAGCTACCCTCTCTGCCATGTTTGGAATATATTTTTGAAAGAGGGGGGGTACCTAGTTTTGAGAGGTACCCGCTCCAACCGTTGAAGCAGTTGGAATGGAAATTCACCCCCTTGCAACCTTCTGGGACATGACTCAGGAGGCTGTGGATCCATTCACAAGGCGCAAGGAAGGATGTCACCAGTACACTAAGGATCACCAAAAGTTTTAATGAACGATGACATAGTTACAGCAAGGCAACGTTTTGGAGTCTTGCAGGACCCCTTCATCAGGCATCTCCCTTGCTGATTCTGTTCGGCTCCAGGCGACGGTCGCTGCAGCACCCACTTATATACACAAACATTTTTAACTGCTTCCCGTCCGCCCTATAGCAGAAATTCTGCTACAGGACAGCACGGGTGCACAAAATCATGTGTGTATATATACGTGGTTTTGCATTTTCTGGTAGGGGGCGCGCACCCTACCTGCATTGCTATTTGCGGTCGCAGCTGTTAATCACCGGGTCCCGGCCGGCAATTACTCACCGGTGCCCAGTGATTTCCGAAGATCTCTGTCGGGGAGGAGGACCTTTTTGTTTACTAACAGTTGTCAGCTCGGGCACACTGCTCTGGATGGCTGTGCACAGCACAGCCATCCAAAGCAGTGTGCTTACAGCGAAGCATCAACACACCGCCCCCCAGTAAAACACTCCCTGCCCACAGTTAACTCTTTGATTGCCCTTATGTTAACCCCTTCCTGCCCAGTGCCATTAGTACATTGTCAGTGCTTTTTTTTTTTTTTTATAGCACTGATCACTGTATTGGTGTCATTAGGCATGTCAGTGACACCAAGTCAGTTCCCCCCAGTATCAGATTGTCTGCCGCAGTCCCGCTATAAGTCGCTGATCGCTGCCATTACTAGTAAAAATTTTAAAAAATCCCAGTATATATACCGCCATTTGTAAACACTATAGCTTTCACATATACCAGTTAATTTACATGTATTGGGATTTTTTTTTTTAGCAAAGACATGTCGCAGAATACATTTTGGTGTAAATTTTATGACGAAATTTGATTTTTTTTTAAAAATTTTTACTGGACATGTTTAATAGCAAAAAGTCAAAAATACAGTTTTTTTTTTTTTTTCTCTCAAAATTGTTGGTCTTTTTTTTATAGCGCAAAAAAATAAAAACGCGCAGGTGATCAAATACCACTGAAAGAAAACTCAATTTGTGGGGAAAAAAAAGGACGTAAATTTCATTTGTGTGCAGTGTTGCATGACCGCGCAATTGTCAGTTAAAGTAACGCAGCTCTTTAATGCAAAAAATTGCCTGGTCAGGAAACGGGGGGAAAATCCTCTGGAGAGCAAGTGGTTAATGCAGGAATGTGTGCATTTTGGATTGTACACTTCACGAGGTGCAGCGTGACTCTCGCAAGCACAGTGGGGAGCTGGATGTGAAGCTGCAGGGAGTCACAGCCAGCTTTCTACAGTTAACATGCCAGTGCTGGGGACCCGAAGACTGGTGAAGAACCAGCCCAGGTGAGGATGCTACTGGATCCTTGGACAGGTGAGTGACTGCTTATTAAAAGTCAGCAGCTACAGGCTTTGTAAAAAAAAAAAGTTTTGTGCTGCCTATTTAGATGAAAAAATATAATTTGAAATTACCTGTTTGGCTAGAAAAATATAATGTACAAAGTGCTACAATACACCTCCCCCACTGTATAGATATGTATGTGAATTACCAACAATCCACTATAATATATGTTGATGTTCCAATATACAGTTCCATACACCATATACATGAATTGTGATCAATATCTTGCAAGGGTTACAAAACACCTCCCCAAATGAAATTAATATCTACTAATTAAGTATCCAGAAATAATGTGCATATAAAATAAATTGCAAATAAAAACTACAAAAACAAAAAATAAATGTAATAATATATGTGCTACAATACACTTCCCCCTATTTTAGCCAAATAACCATCAATTATCCCCTCTGGACTGCCATATCCTTTTCCCTTCTATGAAAGTTCATTGTAGTCATTATTCCTGGTGCTTCAGTGATCGTGCCGAGAACATATGGTGATCAATCAGTGCTTCCACACGTGCTCCCCCTTTTTCACTGCAATGTTTTGACCCCTTTTAAAAGCAGGTCAAATGTGCTGAAAGTTAATCCTCTGTCTCTGTTGCATGATATTCCACTGGTGCAGTGTCCTGCTGATCCCCAGGTGTTTATCTCCTCTTTAGCACAAACCACATCATATAACATCAAGAAAGGGAAGCTCCCATATTCTACTACCATTTATTAAATTAGATTATATCAAGTATTACACTTACAGTGATAAAAATCATTAGCCCTTTAGGCAATCATAAAACCAGAATATCACTTGTGTTCTACCACCGACATACAGAAACCATTCATCTCCATCCTGCCACAAGTACATTAACCCCTTCGCTTCTCCCTTCCTCTCTGGATGACTAGTACATTTATTGCATCCAATGCACCGTTCTCAAGCTCCAAATTTAAACCACCTAATACCAGCATGCTTCTTCATTTCCAAAAATTTGTAGCAAAAAAATGAGATCACCTTGGGGTGTCTACTTTCCAAAAAAGGGGTCATTTGGAGAGGGTCATATTATTTTGGCATTTTTTTTTTTATTAGCATAAAGGAAGGGAAACTGGTTTTCTCCAATGTTCTATTTTGTTTTCCTTTTTATAGTTAAAAAATAAATTATATAATAAAAAAAAACACAAAAAAGCAGTTCTTAAATACCACCAAAGTCAAGCTCTACCTGTCTCAAAAAATGATTTAAAAAATTATTTTGGGTACAGTGTTGAATGACAGAGTGATGGTCAAACTATCACAGGTCCAAAAACTGAAAAATGGCTTGGAGATGAGGTGTACTACAGGCTGGTATTTAAGTTGTTAAGCTTTACTGCTTGGCCCAAAGCCAATTTTTTTTTTGTTTGTTTTGGATTCTGTTCCCCAGGACCAGACCTCATGCCTGTTTTTTGATAATCCCTGACAAAATAGCCAAAAAAATGGCCATTAAATTTGGTTCAGATTCACTTAAAGAACGAAAGCCCTTTTGGACTTACTTCTCCTGTGGGTCACAGGAGTGCACTTAGTTTTGCATTCCATGATCCAATTTCAGCTGATGTCACGGAGCTGATCCAGCAATGCCCCCCTCAGCATTTCTCTTAGCATAGGTTTCTTTTTAGCTAGATATTTATTTGTATGGGGACTGGCAGAAAAACATTCTTGTTAGAAACGTAACTACTTGCTGACTGTCCCATGCAGATACACTGCTCCAGATCACATACATGTACGTAATCTGAGATTTCCGGATAGGGGGTGTACCCGTCTCCCTGACTGCTGTTATTCACTACAGCAGAAGCCGATCAGAGGGTCCCATCCAATGATTTATGGCTGGGACCCGCTGATCAACTGAGCACATGAGAGAAGAGGGCCCTGTGTTGGTAAACAACACAGGGCTAAAGACAGCAGCAATGTGCCATTTTTTTCCTCTCTGCAAAGCAGGGAGTAAAAACCAGCAAATTGCTTAGTAAAAACGTACACACAGTAAACATTGTTTAGAACATATTTAACCCTTTGCTCAAAAATGTACACCCCCTTCCAGTCAGTATCATAAGTACAGTAACAGTGTATATTATTAGCACTGATAACTGTTTTAGCGGCAGTGGCAGTTAGTCCCCACAAACTGTCAATTAGTGTCAGATTGCCCGCTGCAAAATCCCACTATAAGTCACTGATCACCACCATTATTACTAGTATGAAAAAAAAAAAGATATACCTGTAACGGAACCGACCCCAAACTGCGCTTGAGTACTTCTGTTAAAATACCGCTTCCCCGTCCAAACACCGACAACAGACACCACAGCTGACCATACAAGACTAGACGACAGCAGTCTTGAAGTAAACCAGGAGGCAGACTAGTTTATTTCAACACAGATACATACACTCAATGGGACATACCCCCCTACCTGCATAATGACACAGGACGGGGCAATCTACATTTAGTAACAAGAGACACACAGGTATTCAGACTTCACACCAACAGACAGTCCCATCAGGAGGGAGGGCTGCTGGAGACCCCCCCCCCCCACCAAGCTAATGCACATAAACACATACATTCCATAATAGTTTGCTCCCAAGCCAGACACACAATAGAACAATGGCATGCAACCACATAACATCAAACAACTCCTCCCCACCCCAATATTAGGACAGATCACTCTGTACCCCTAACAGGCACAGGGTGATTTACACATAAGAGGGATATGGGGAGCTAAGACAGGGGTCTCTCCCCACCTCTCCAAAGTGAGCTGTGTTCCATGGGCCCCCCACCCAAAGTGACTCCCATCACATATCTCCCCTTTCAGTAGGGGACTAACACAGGAGGCGACCCCAGACGCGTTCACTCCGAAGTTAGTCTGTACTTTCAGTCCCCCAATGCCAACACCCACACAGTACCCCAAGAAAATGGTCCCACACAAAGCATTACTCACCCAGCCAACCTCTGCCTCTCTTGTAGAACATACCCTCCGCTGGGGAGAAGTATGGACTGATTCTTCTCCCTGAAGTCCTCTCAGCTGCTGGAGAGAAGACACGGTGGCTGGGCCGACTCTATCATGCTGTTGGGGATCTGGGCTGACTGTCCAGCTTACCTGGAGTATCCAGGTGGTGACTGTAGTCTCATCCACTTTGACTTGATGGACACCCCCCAGTGTTCGCAAAGTAAGGCTGACATCCTCCTGTCCCAATGTTAGACCCTTTTCTGGGGTTATGTCAGTGGAGACCGAAGTCTCATCCACGGACATCAGCCAAGATGCAGTTGTGAGGTGCCGATTGCATCCTCTTCCTGTAGCTCCTTCAGTGCTGATTGTTGTGGGCAGAGGTCAACAACGACATGCCCTGATGCTAGCTGCCTGTATGCCCTTTCCAGATGCTGTTCTTTCATCAGCAGGTATTCCATGTCTGGTTCAAGCTCTGAGACCGAACATAGCCTCTCTGTCTTCTCACAGGTCCTCAAGGGTAGGTTCTCCTATTGTAGACCTCCTGTAATTTAAGAGGTCCACACATGAAGCATTTTGGTTCCATGGACTTGCCCTTTATATGCCTGACACTGATGATCCATATAGAGTTGGTGAACGCCATTTAACCCATGGATGGAGGCTGTAGAGCAGGCTGGAGCGGTTGCCTTAGGATTATATCTGTGCCCAATTTGACCATTCTATAACATGATGGTCAAATTTATCTGGTAAGCCTCCCTGCAGCAGTGAGTGGAGTGACACGTGTTTCACTTGAATACGGTTGATCATCTAAATAACTGAAGATTTGTGATTGCACTCAAGGACATTTTTTAATGTCCTGTGACACTGGCACTTTTTGTATTCACTTCCACATATACTTTATATTATTTGTCACGTTTATATTATTTGTACTTTTGTATTTGAACTTTTTATATGTATGTTTTGCCAATTCTTTGTATTTAGTGCTGGCAGCTTATGTTTTTGTGAACCAGCGCAGATTCTGATGCTATATTTATATAAAGTTCTGCTAAAGGAGCATGGCCAGATCTAGGGGGTGCTGGGGTGGGCTGCACCCCCCCCCCCCCAAGATTTCTGTTGTGCCCCTCCCCTGGCTGATGGCCGAGTATCTTCCCCCATTCCCACACTCAGGGCCGGCCCAGGACATGAGTGCACAGCCTAGTGCAGTGATTTGTGTTCAGGAGAGAGGCTGTGCTCTGCCCTCTCCCTCCTGTCAGTAGAGCGCTCCTTCACACAGCACATCACACACACACATTTCCTTCTGGAGGAGACAGGGTGCAAGTACAGTAATTGTGTGTGTGTGTGTGTGTGTCTGTGTGAAAATAATTTGTTTGAGATTAGAGGTGGAGGGATTAGCAACTGTTTGCACTGGGGAGGGATATTTGCTAGGAGGGGTGATTGGAGGGGAATATGTGCAAGGAGGAGGGATTGGGGGGGTGGGGGGGGGATATGTGCAAGCAGTGGCAATTGGGGGGACATGTACAAGGTGGAAGGATTGGGGGGGACATGTGGAAGGATTGGGGGGGACATGTGCCAGGAGGAAGGATTGGGGGGGGGGATATGTGCAAGGAGCATGGATTAGGGGGGATATGTGCAAGGACGGGGGATTGGGGGGGATATTTGCAAGGAGGAAGGATTGGGGGAGACATGTTCAATAAGGAAGGATTGGGAGGAAACGTGCAAGGAGGTGGTATTAGAGAGGATATGTGTAAGGGGGGATATGTGCAAGGAGGAAGGATTGGGGGGGACAAGTTCAAGGAGGAAGGACTGGGGGGATATGTGCAAGGAGGAGGAATTAGGGGGGATACTGCAAGGAGGAGGGATTAGGGGAGATACGTGCAAGGAGAAGGCATTGGGGGGGACATGTGCAAGGAGGAGGCATTGGGGGGGGGGACATGTGCAAGGATGAAGGATAGGGGGGATACCTGCAAGGAGGAGGAATTAGGGAGGATTTGTGCAAGGAGGGGGGATTAGGGGGCAAATGTGCAAGGAGGGGGGGCTCGGGGGGATATGTGCAAGGAGGAGGGACTCGGGGGGATATGTGAAAGGAGGAGGGATTCGGGGGGATATATGCAAGGCCAGCTACATACTGTGCAGATGGATGCTGTGTCTGTAAGAGAATCTGATCTAAGCTTTGTGCTGTGTGGGGTGGAGGAGGTCTGAGTACCTGGGCTGTTTGCAGGGTGAGGAAGGGAGGAAGAGACCTGCTGAGTGCTCTGTCAGCAGTGACCTTGTCCTCTTCTCTGCCGACCAATGTCTTATGCCCTACTGACTCCTGTGCTCTGCACTGCTGACCTGACAACCCATTTTCTCCACCCTGCTGACCCTATCCTCTGCCCTGCTGGCCCCCTGTACATTGCCCTACTGACCTCACATCCTTTGCCCCCCCCCAAGATTTTTTACTGCACCCCTACACCAAACAGTCTAGATCCGGCCCTGTAAAGGAGTGAACTGGCTGCAGAAGTTCTCACTGGGACATTTTGCTATAATTTTTATTTTTAATTTTTAGCACTGCAGCAAATGCGATATACACCATACTGGAGTAACACCATTGATAAATTGATTAGGCTAATCTGGATAATTGCTAGTTCACTGGGATATTCAGAGGGAATAAAGCTTTACATGGTTAAAGTGAATCTTAAGCCATTTTTTCATTTTGGATAGAGTAGACAAGTGTGAGAAGCTCTGTCAGATTTTCTACTGTAAAGTGTTTAACTAGCTGCCACCAATATATGTAAAAGTATGTTAAAATAGACTTTATATAAAAGCACATATAATATATGTGATTCTTCCTTATAAACATAGTATATTTATTATGAAAAAATGAAGTCCACCATGAGCCACACCTCAGCCTATGATCAACTCGGTGTACTCAATAATGAATATGCAATCTACTTCCATTTTTCAAAAAAGCTATTTTAGGTAAGGCTATAAAAGAAGAGATGATTATCTCACTCCTTTTGAAGCGGATGTGCATCCAATGTAAAAATGATTGTGGAATATTGCGTGCAAGTATTTATTTTTTTTCCCATAAACTGTTTATTTGAATGTGTGAAACAGGTTACAAAGGAGATATACAATAGTTGGTCCTTCAAGAATGGACAAAGAAAGATAGCAAACAATGTGCATACAGATTGGATATACTTATATTTCATGTAAATTGAGACTACAATAATTGGTCTAACAATAGACCTAAAACAGTAACAAAACATACTGTACAAGGACCATTAAAATGTTAATGTTCATACCACTGTGGACCCCAACATTTATTGTACAAGTGAATTTAGGGTACTATCCACAATCTCAGAAATGGGGCAAGGAAAACTGGAGTTTCAACCCAAAGTATTTTTAGCAAAGGGAGGGGGGTCACATGGTGGGAATCGGAAGTAACAGTCGAAGAATTGAGTGAGAAGCAGCAAGCCAAGTGAAAGAGAGAGAAAAAGAAGTGGAGAGAAAGAAGAAAAATAAGGGGGGGGGGGGTTGGGGAGCCCTGTCCCACTCTCCACCCCCATTGCCTCTTAACCTCCCAGTCAGTATCTGGTGTCATAAGAGACATTATTATTATTATACCTTTCCTTCCAACCTCATGTCCAATCACTATCAAAGTCATGCAGGTTCCACCTCCGCAACATCTCCAAGATACGTATGTTCCTCACCCCAGACACCTAAACAACTTGTACACTCCCTCATTATCTCACGCCTGGACTACTGCAACTCCCTTCTCACTGGCCTACCCAAACAAATGCTATCCCCACTCCAGTCTATCCTGAACTCAGCGGCTAGACTCATCCACCTCACCAACCGCTGCCACCCCCCTCTGCCAATCCCTTCACTGGCTCGCAATTGCCCAACGCATTAAATTCAAATTACTAACTCTGACATACAAAGCCATTCACAACGCTGCCACAAACGACCTAACTGACCTGATACCCAAATACCACCCTACCCGTGCCCTTCGCTCCTCACAGGACTTCCTACTCTCCAGCTCCCTGGTCTCCTCCTCCTACGCCCGACTGCAGGACTTCTCCAGGACTTCCCCCATCCTCTGGAACTCCCTACCCCAATCCATCAGACTGTCACCTACCCTACTCGCCTTCAGGCGCACCTTGAAAACCCATCTCTTCAGGGAAGCCTACCCCACCTTCACCTAACAACCGATCTCCTCCTACCACTCCATCCCCCACAGCCACTTCCTCCTGTACCACTATCCCCTCCCTCCTAGATTGTAAGCTCGAAAGAGCAGGGCCCTCAAGCCCCTCGTGTATGGTATTGTACTGTATTGTCTCATGTTCTGTCCCCCTCACTAATGTACAGCGCTGAGCAAACCCTTTGGTGCTATATAAACACTGTATAATAATAATAATAATAATTATACAGGACTTATATAGTGCCGATAGTTTGCTCAGCGCTTTACATTATGGAGGGAGACAGTGCAGTAACAATACAGTTCAATACAAGAGGGATTAGAGGGGCCTGCTCCTTGGAGTTTACAATTAGAGATGAGCGAATTATTCAAAAATTCGAGTCGACTGATTCGGCGAATTCGTGAAAAAATTTCGATTCGAGTCGAATATATTTGCCGCGAATTTAACTTATAAAAGGGTGTTTCTAGGCTTCAGAGAGCCTTTATATTAGTGCAGAACACTGTACCTTTAATTTAAATGCCCTTGGAGTCTGCTGGGGAAGAGAAATAATACTGACAGTCAGT